>FXXK01001924.1:77335-94850 GCA_900184695.1 Betula pendula
CCCATATGATTAAAGTAAAGAAAAGGGATAGGCCCATTATAAATAAAGAAAAGGGCTGGACTCATACGATTAAAGTGAAGAAAAGAGCTGGGCCCATTATAATTAAAGAAAAGGGCTGGGCCCATTATAAATAAGGAAAAGGGCTAGGCCCATATGATTAAAGTAAAGTAAAGGGCTGGACCCATATGATTAAAGTGAAGAAAAGGGCTGGGCCCATTATAATTAAAGAAAATGGTTGGGCCCATATGATTAAAGTGAAGAAAAGGGTTGGGCCCATTATAAATAAAGAAAAGGGCTGAGCCCATTATAATTAAAGAAAATGGCTGGGCCCATATGATTAAAGTAAAGAAAATGGCTGGACCCTTTATAATTAAGGAAAAGGGCTGGGCCCATTATGATGAAAGTAAAGAAAAGTGAAAGATTAAAGCATGGATTGTATTGATCTAGATGGTTTATATGTATATGTATCCAAATGTATTATGAAGCATATGCATACATTTACAGTTATGTAATGATTTAAATTGCTTTATGAATGTGTTGTTTACTTCATCAGCCATACTGAGTTTGATAAATGAAAGAATAATATTTTTATGTAATTGAGTGGCTGGTATTGTAAGCGATTACATAAATAAAAGTTTGGCTCATTGCGAAAACCCTCGGGGGAGTCTTTATTCATTATGAACTGTTGAGTCACCCTTTCTTCTTTTCTTCCCCTATGTAATCATGGATGATCTCTATGATTACATAGATGTTACTTTTGTTGTAGGTTGAGGGATTAGCGTTGGTTCGGGTGCGAGTTTTAGAAGTCATTCAGAAGTATGATTGGTTATGCTAGTTGGTGGTTTGCTGACATAAGCTTAGTCAGCCTTTGTTGATTTGTATTGATGCTTAGTGTGGCAAGCCATTATTGATGTATTATTTGTTGAGATTCAGTTGTAATGATTTCATGTATTGTAATAGAAGCTCTGGTTTATTTGATTGACAAGTTTATCAGGTCATAGAAAGATTAAATTATTATAGGTGTTTCCGCTGCTTATATTGTTTAATGATGTAGTAGTAACGTCTTGTGGCTTATTGAGGAAAGAAAAATTTTATTTCCACTTTTGCTCTATGAATTTAGAGCGAGACGTTACACCCCTCCCCAAGCTGAATCTACAAGACTTTTGTTGGTGTCATTTAAACCTTCATAAAAGGCTTGTACTTGATCGTTTTGCGATAAGTTGTGGTGTGAACATTTGAGAAGTAGCTCGTTAAAGTGCTCTCATGCCTCAAAGAAAAGGTCTCTATCTTTTTGCTGGAAGATTTGAATCTCCCTTTGTAGTTGCCTTGTCTTTTAGGCTGGGAAGAACTTTTTCAAGAACTTTACGGCTAACTCTTCCCAGTTATGGATTGAACCTACTGCCAAAGAATTTAACCACAGTTTAGCATTATCTTTCAAGGAAAAAGGAAAAAGAATTAATCTGATTCCTTCTGTGGATAGGCCATGGATATTTTGCGTCTTGCATAGGTCGAAGAAATCTTTGATGTGCAGATTTGGGTCCTCCTCCATAGGTGTGCCTCTATAGTTTGGAACCATGTTTAGTAGGTGAGGCGACAAATTGTAATTGCTCTGTACAGCCGGCTGGAAAGCATTACATGAAAGTTGATTGAGATTCTGTGGAATGAAAGAACTCCTCATTGGCTTCTGCTCGGGTTGATTCTCTATATGTGCTTCTGCTATCTTTCCTCAACTTCGAATTCCTCTTCTTCTTCGGAGTCTTCTTTTGGCCTTCGAAGATGTCGAATGGTGCGTTCGATCTTTGGATTGTATGGAATAATGGCTAAATTCTGAGATCGACGTCCTTGCATGGGCAAAAATCAGATTCTGCAGTGGACAGCAACTTTAGTGCTAGAGTCTGGAAGAGGGCGCTTGAGCACGGGGAATGGGCGCTCAATCACAGTTGTCTGGAGTGGCCCTCGATCGCTAGGATTGGGCGCTCGATTGTAGATGTAGATTGATCCCCTGTCTGTTGCGCTCGATCCCCCTACAGTAGAACAGAACTGAATTCTGCAAAAACTTCAGAAAAACATATTAGAATTTTTTTTTAGAGTAGCAGAAACAAAATAGCTTAAAATAAAAGGAAAAACTTTAAAAACACAATTTAATGCAATTCCCAGAAATGGCACCAAAAACTTGTTGTACAAATATCCACATTAATAAATAGGCGAATAAATGTACGTTTTACTCGCAAGTGCACAAGATCAAAACGACAGTATAGTATGCAAGCACGAGATCATTCCCACAAGGATTAGTATAAATTATGCTTAAGAGAAATTCCTAAAAAGATATATTTTGAATGAACAAGATAAATGATTGAATTGAAATAATAAGGGGAAAAGGTAGGCTTCGATATCCACTGCTAATCATATTCAATTAAGGTAAACAAAATGCACAATGCTACAATCATATCATGATACTCAATGTTTGCCAACCTAAGGGTATGACATCTACTCCTTAGGCTATTGATCTCCCTAAGCAAGGAATTAGACATGACATCTACTCTAATTCTTTTATTTCTCAAAGGATTTAGCATGGTATCTACTAAGTTGTTCTTCAAGAAAGCATAAAACTATGCAGATCGATAAACACATGAAACCTAGAGCATGACATCTACTCCGATTTTTCATGTTGATTAATCCAAGAACCTGTGATGGGGTTCTTTTGTTACTCTATTAGGCCCAAGACTCAGCCATCCAAATTCACCTAAATAACATATCTATACCACAAGCATATGATGATAAAACACATACATGTAAGGAATTCAAGAAAACAAAAAATAATCAAGTTAAGCATCAAAATATGAATTGTAGCAAGATAAATTGAAACCTTAAAGAGACATGATTAGGGCTTCAATCGAGCACTAACTAAAGTATTAGGTACATATAATTCGGATGAAAATCATCTTCATAAGAAAATAACAAAGAAAAAACTGAAACTAAAGACAAACTAAGAAAAACCTTTCTTTGAAGCCTTTGATTCTTCTCCTCAAGCTTGTGTCCATGTTTTGGAGGACTTAGGAGAGTATTTATAGAGTTTAGGGACAACCCTAATCAATTTCATGCACCCTAGGAAGTCCAAGATCGAGTTGGGGTCAGATTACCATCTTTCTGTATCAGTTCTGTTGACTTCAGAATTTTTCAGCACACAATTGCGATCGAGCGCCAGGAAATGGGGATCTTTCCTTAAATGCAAAAACTTTGCTTAATGATTTTTTCCTCTTGGAGTCCTCTTTCTAATGCACTTGACCTTGCCTTAATCCAAGTTTTGAGCTAAAGTTATGGCCAAAATAGTACACAAAGGTCAAATGCTCAGCAGCTTTGCACAGTTCATGTGTTTTAAGCTAGAGTTGATGGAGTTGACTTATTTTCTTCCAAAACCTGCAAAATAAGGGAAAACACAACAACAACACAAAACATCATATTATAATGAAAACTAAGAGATTAACATATGTGAATTAAGGGGCGTGAATGTGTAACATTCAGCACTTATCAGAGGAGCCACCCCTTATCCAAAAGCGGGAGCTAGAAGAGCTTGTAACCAAAGCAATCGACTTCATATCGACATGTGAACTCTCCTCAAGAGTGGTGCTTTATGAAGTTATGTTCGATCATATGCTTTATATTTATTTCCGCTGTGAATGATTCCAACATGATCCCTAACATTGTTGTTGCTAAAATTATGCTTTATCATTCTCTTTTACACTGAAACTTCTCTTTTTAATAGCATAATGATAGAGACAACATATTTTCTTAAATGTATTGTGAACTACAGAAGTTTCATTTGAATACTGTTTCTATTGCATTAAACGTTAGGCTTACAGTATGAGCTCGGTTCCAGGATATTTTACTTACCCATTTGTTATTTTTCTTTCCACTTATTGGACATTAATTTGTCTCCAGATGTAGCAGATTTTCAGCAGAATTGACAAGCTAGAGTCGTTCTCCAAGCGTGAGGATGAGTGAAGAAAACCAGAAACTAGAAAACCAGAATTACAGAGGTTAGAGGAAACTAGAAAACCAAGAAAAGAAAAAAGAGGCACCCTTGAAGTTTGAAGATGGAAGGAAGATTCCATAGTTATTTTTAAATCATTTATATTTCAGACTATGTAACAAAAAAGTAATTTTTTTAAGGATTACTGAGGATTCAACTTCCCAAGGGCTTTGATCTCAAGGTCTTTCACAGCTCGTTCAATAGAAGTTATGCAGCAATTCAAATTCAAGTTCCCGAGAGCCTAGATCGCAAGGTTATCGTTCGATTGAAGATGTGGATCAGTGTTCCATGCTTACAATCGAAAGCCTCTATCGCACCTCATTCGAACGAAGTGATGTAATTTTTAAAACCCTAAATTTCATTCGAATGAACTTGACTCTCGTTTGATCAAGCTAGCTGTAGAGTGTAGAGTGTAAAGGGTTTTAATTACTAACCTACTTGACTCAAAAACCTCTGTTTTCTCCCTACCTATATAAGCCTTATAAATCATGATTTTCAGAAGACCCTAAGGCCATTTTTCTTTGTTCAAGGAGAGTTACCTTACCTTCCTGTGCTTAATTTCATACAAAAATTTCTCTTTTACTTTAATTAAACCACAGAAAAATATTCAACTACCAGAGTTCCGGGAGTTTAAACCCTACCTTTACAATTTACCTCATATTTTAGTTAAATATTGTACGTTTTAGGTTTCATTTGTTGATGAAAGTTTGACTCACATGTGGGAGGTAGTGTTTTAAAATATTAACTAAATGTTTAAATTCACATTCTTATGATTTAACATGAATAAGAAAATGTAACATTATTGAGCAGGTCAGAAATCATATGTATGTCCAAAAAAAAAAAGAAATCATATGTATGTCATGTAATTAAATCTTAGACTTTAACTAAGAATTGTCATAAATTTCACGTCCACATTTCTTAACATTATTGGTGTAAATAATCTTATTGACACCAACAACAGATTCGAAGAGCAACATTTGTGTACATTTTTTAATATTAGAATTATTAGTGAAGGACATTGATCTTAGGAACAAGCATTCTGAAATAAGGTTATTTTGGGAAAAGACATGATGCTTTAATCCAATTCATGCCATCTATAAATTGACTTTATTGCAGTCTCAAAATTACCGTCAATTTGATAAGCTAAATTAAACTAGTGACACACAACAAACCAATGGAAGTGTTTATCTTTAGACTCTGTCGATTGGTGGACAGCGTCTGCACAGTTATTGGGAAAAAGAGTGTAATAAATTAGATTGGACACAATTTTTTATAAATTAATTTTCAAAAGTGATATGTATTTTTAGTATGTGAAAAATATATATTATTTTGGAATAATTTTATTTGTTCTTTTTAATTGTCACATTTTTTACAATGTCTTTTTAAAGTTTAATACTTTTCAATTTAGTGTATCAAATTTCAATTTTTTTTTTTAATTTCTCCCTCTCAAACTTCTTAAAATACCTCTCTTTTTTTTTCCTCTTTTTTTTAGGAAAAAAAAAATTACAAAAATTTAGGTGTTAATCAGAATATAAGGGAACTTGCAAACTACTCACACCTAAATCTTTGAATATATATATATATTAAAAAAATGGGTATTTTTGAAATTCGGAAATGATTTAATGAAAATTCTTAAAAGAATGGGAAAATTAAAAAAAAATGAAAAGTTCGATATTCTAAATTGAGAGATCTAAACTTTAAAGAGACATTACAAAATGTGAGACAATTCAAAAAAAAGTGTGAAGTTATCCCTATTTTTTTTTAATAATATGTGCTTTTCACATATTTTCTTAATAATTTATATTACTTTTAGGAGTTAGTTTTTTAAATTTTTTTTATAAATTAACTTGTAGAAAATTTCTGTTAATTCTTTGATATAGTTATTTTATGTAGTTATTTTAATTGCATCTATGTTTCTTATTATTAATATTATTATATTTATTATTTTTTAGCCCACGTGTTTTGGATTGTTCTTTTACTTTTGCTTTACATACGTTGTGTAAGAAGACACCGCAGTCCAATAGACTCAGATGTTGCTCCGGACATTTTCATTTTGAAGGAGAAGGCATCGCTCAATGTCTAGCCCAGTGGGCCGAGATTCGCATACTACTTTTTCCTTTTTTTTCTTTTTTTTTTTTGGGGGGGGGTGGTAAAAAATTACAATAAGTATAGGGGCCGTTGGTTTCCTGAAAATATTGCATAAAGCAGCATTCAATCAAGTTGACTCTCTTTTTATTAAAATTTCGGGATTTTTTTTTTCTCTATTTTGTTAGATTTCCTAATATATAAATTTTGGGAACTCTCTCTTTTTTCTTTTTCTTTCTTAAGTGTTTCTTTTTACATTTGGAAGAACCTATTTTTGTGCACATATACAAAATTAAATAAAATTGATCAACAAATATTTCTCATATATATTATATATAATATATATATATACATATATATATTATTATATATATATATTTAGGATAGGATATTTTTTGTCAGGAACCTGAATTATTAAGAACTACACCAAAAAAAAGAAAACAAAATATTGAGAACTATAAACTAGTAAAAGAAACCAGTAGCCACCTTTTGCTTTAATAACTTTTTTTGCTCTCTACTTTAAATAATTTTTTTCGTTTCTCTTTCTAAAGTGAGATTGGAATTCTTTTGTTAAAAAAGAGAAGGTTAAATTAATCATGTGGTAAAAAAGATGGGGATAATCTATTCTAATGGCTACATCATCATCATAATGATGTGGAACATACTTTGCTCGAGTCCGGGTGTTGTGGAATCCATTCTAAAGGCTCTTATAGAACATGACATCCTCTTACTTGTCACGGCCATGATCATTTATATATATATTATTAAGTTTTTAGTATTGACAAATTTAGTGTCAAAACATATTTGATTATAAGTTTTAGTTTAAAGTTAAATCGGTAAAAAAGTTGATCAAATACATGTTTTTTCAAATTTGCATATATTGACCTAGTCGAACTAAATTGGTTATAACTTTTGGTTCCGAATTTTAATTGAAGCAAACTTCATAGCGTTGAAAAGCAGATTCAAAATGATACAACTTTGTATTTCATGAAAAGTTTTAAGTTTGAACATTTTTCAGGATCAAAATGGGCCGTAAAGTGAAGACAAAAATTCTACTTGGCTACAATCTCGTCTGGACGAGATTGCAGACAAACAATTTGGGTAGAAGACCTCGCCTCTATCTCATCTGCAGTGCATACGAACGAGCCCTATAAATCTGTACTTTGGTGATTTTATGACTACTTTAGCTTTGAAGTACGAATTTTATAAGGATTGTAAGCAATATTTTTAGAGAAAAAATAGTTTTTTTCCTTCATATTCTAAGAGAGAAAGTTTAGGTTTTTATGTTTTAAATTGCTTCTCTCTTAGAGTCTTTGTTATAAAGCACAATTTTTCATCAACAACAACTGAAGTCTATCGAAGGTTCTGATAAAGGAGATCAATTGAATAATTTTCTAGATGTTCTGGGGGAATTACTGCAATAGCGGGCAAGCGGATTACTTGTCTAGTACAAGTGTATGTCTTTTACAAAGGTTTTGTAAGTATGAACACCTTGTAATTTCTCATTTTTCAATAGTTGATTGATTTATTGAGTTTGGCTGTCATAGAGTAGTTTTACTTTTAAAGAGGTTCATAAAAAAGTTTTCACTTCGTAACCAAAATAACTGTGTTGATTGATTTATCACTTTCATATTATTTGGTGAATGTTGGTTTGGATATTTATTTTTTAATTCCACGTTATTTTGGCATATGCCTATTCAACCCCCCTTCTAGGTATTGTTTGGAATCTTATTTATTATTTTCATATAAAATCTATTTGAACTTAGTAGTGCATAATCTAGACTAGCTTTTCATAAATCTGGACATTAAAAAACTACGTATAAAAGATTTTTTGTAGTTTTTTTTCTTTTTTTTTTGGTTTACAACACCCAAGCCAGATCCAAATTTAAATAAATGATGATTTCAAAATTAAAGAGAAGCAATTGATGGAATATATTCATGACTACAAGATGGTTAATGAACTCTCCTGTTTTATTGTTAAAATATTAATTAAATTATTAAGTTTGTTATTTTCTATTAGATTAGTTCAAAAAAATTGTTTAAACAAACTAAATGATTAAATTTGCCGTTTTTTATTAATTTAAATTTTTAGAATAATTAGCGATTTGATATTCATTAAATATAAGAGTCCATTAACCAAATCTATATTTCATGAACTTTATCCAAATTGTTCTCTCTCTTGACAATAAAAAAAGTAATGCATCGATGCATTTACCTCTTACAATCCCATACAATTACCTTTTACAATCCAATCTATCAAATTCAATAGCTGATGTACTCCAATAAACTTAGTTCATAGATTTTCCCGATTTGGATCAATCTATTATCAATTAAGGTATAAGATAAGGAGAAAATATAAGGAGATTCGCGATTAATATAAGGAGAAAATCACGATTAGTATAAGAACAATACACATTACATGAATTAAGGTATAAGATACATTCTCTCCGAATTATATATTTTACATACAAACACGAAAGCAAAAGGAAATAAATGGAACCCCATGGACATATATATGGGATTGGGCACCAAGTCAGTGCCAATGTCATGTGATCTTAATTAAATTAAATGGAACCCCACTAACAATATTCATGTGATCTCATAAGCCAAATTGGATCAGTTAGTTGTAGTGTTGTTGATTTTTTTTTTTTTCTTTAGGTCCCGTTTGGTTTGCGGAATAGGTCCCGGAATGGAATGGCTATTCCTATGGAATAGTCATTCATTTATTTGGTAAGAGCTTATTCATAGGAATAGTTATTCCCATATGAATATTTATTTCCTTACAAAGAGGAATATGTATTCCTTTTAAAAATGAGAGGAATACCTATTTCTTTCTTACAGGAATAAAATTATTGCAGTCTCTTCTCCTAAAAGTCCCTCACACTCCAACAACATTTTTTTTTAAAGTTTTTTTTTTAGTTTTTTTTAGTTTTTTTTGAGTATTATGAGACTATTTGGTAATGTGCTTTTCTTTTTTTCTTTTTTTAAATAAAATTGATGGGTGAATATGATGATTTCGTTGATGTGCTTCTTTTTTTTTTTTTTTCATTTGTGCACATTATTTTGTAGTGTTACAGCCAAAGCAAACTGATGTGCAAAAAAAAAAAACTACAAACCTTTTGTTTAAAAAAAAAAACTTGACAATTTTTTTTTAAAAAAGTTATAGTATAACGGTTTTTGTTTAAAAAATAAAGAAGAAAACGTCCTTAAATTATATTTGTATTATAAGGGTGTTTTAGGAAATTTGATTACAATATGATTCCATTTACCAGTTTATTTTGTTATATCAAACAAAAAAATATCTATTCAGTGTTTTATTTCATCGTTACAACCAAACCAAAAAATAGAAATAATTATTCAATTCCACCTTCTTCTATTCCAAGGAATAGCTATTCATTTTCCTAATGGAATAGTCATTCCGCAAACCAAACGAAGCCTTAGCTTAGTATGTTTCTTATTGGTGTGAGAGAAAAGTGTTTCTAATGTATTCGAGACGAGGTTCTGATCTTTAGTTTTCAAGTAATGTACACAAAAATATAGATTAGGATCCGCTACAATTTCAATAAAAATGTAGATTCTCAAATTATATAAATTCAGGCTATTTTTTATATCAAATGACTTGAAAAATTCTACATATTAAAAAGATAGCATGTTTTCAAAACAGCAAAAAGAAATTCTTTTTTCCTTTTAAAATACTTTTTATTTACTTTTGAAAAAACGTTTTTTCTTTAGAAAGCAAAAGATATTTTTTAATTCAAAGCTTTCTACGACATAAATCACAAGAATATGTGAAAATATATCAAATTCTCATTAGTAATATGTCATATTTTTAATATATAACATTTTTCAAGTCGTTCGATGTAAAAAAGGGTATGAATTTATGTAATTTGAGAATTTACACTTTCGAAAAAATTGTAAAAAATCCTTATAAAAAAATATATACGATATTAATCAATATTAATTTGAGAATGTGGAATAATAAGCTTTCCTTTTGGGGATGTGTGTGTCTGTCTTACTGCCTGCACAGGACTCATCAGTTTCTAGTATAAATTAATCGATCGATATAGCAATCCCAGTCTCACCGGGGCTACCCAGTAATAGCAAGTATAGTAGGAGGAGAGAGAATGGGTTCCACGCAGATGTGTGAGGAAATGGAGAGCAGTGATGAAACGCCTTCCACGCAGATGTGTGAGGAAATCGAGAGCATTGATCAGGAAATGGAGAGCAGTATCAAAACTATTTGTTCATAATGGCTATGAAAGTCGAATGGGATAAAGTTGTCGACGCATGTAGCAACCCAGAGGCTCACAAGGTCAAGATCACCAGGTCAGGGGACACCGCATTACACATAGCTGTCTCCGATGGCAAAGAAGAGATAGTCAAAAAGCTTATAGATTAAATAATGTCCCCTCAAGGAGGAGGCATAGAGGCTCTTAAAATTGAAAACGAGCATGCATGGGAATACTCTTCTTCATGTTGCTGCATCAATGGCGAGTGTGGCTATGTGTAAATAGATTGCAAAAGTTGATCCTTTATTGGTGGGTGCTCATAATAAGGACAGGGAGACCCCATTTCTTTTGAAGCGTTCCATGGTAGAAAAAAAGCCTTCCTTCGTCTTCTACCAATCTGTGGTCGCACGGCTAGTCTTCGTTATTCAAGGAAGGGAAATGGTGAGAGTATTCTTCATGTTGCCATAGCTGCAGACTATTCTGGTGAGTATAAATTATAGATAAATGTTTGTTGTCTAACTTTTTTTTTCAAACTTTGCATAGGTGATTTTTTTTTTTTTTTTTTAAAAAATAGTTTTCTTTTGCATTTGTGGAGCTCATCTTTATTCACATATGGAAAGATGGGCAAATTAAATTAGAGAAAAAAGTTAAACAATAAGCATTTTTCAAAATTTTATGTTTATAACAAGTAATTAACATTAGTTTCTGTTAGGAATTGTATCCTAAAAATTAAGTTCAATTTCATATTATTTAAATATAATTTTTTTTTTTATTTAGAGATTACTTTGACAGTTATAATTTATGAAAGGAATTGAAGTCCTCAAGTTATATTGTATGTGGTTTAGGTGCATTGAATAATTTGAATGTGACTAGTGCATATAGAATATCTAATTAAATTACAAATTCTTTATAACATGAATAAATTTGAGTTTTTATAAGTGCTGAAAATTTAGGCTTTAAATTGCCATATATATATATATCTATATATATATATATATATATATATATATATAATTATATATATATATATAATATATATATTATGAATGAGTAACTGTTATTAACAAACAACTGAACACTTAGTAAATAAAAGCTATATATAGCAATACACTAAAAAACTTCAAAACTCATGTACAAACAAAAACTATAAACCAACAACCTCTATAAATTAACACAAAATCTTATCTATACCCCAAGTATTATAAAGAAAATCATTCTCTCAGGTCTTCTTAAATTTTCTTTGATAGTAAACTGGATCCTCACTTCTCATTTAATCTGCTTTAAAACTTTTTTCTCAGACCATCGATTATTACCATGCTTTAAAGCATTTCTATTCCTCTAAATGTTATAAATTATAAAACCAAAAATTAACCGACAAATATAGGCTTTCATAGCTTTGCCCGTCTACTTGTCCAACCCCAAGAAATCACATCATCCTAGGAAGTAAGTAGATTCAGCACACAATAAAGCTACATAACATACTTCCAAATTTTGCAACTAAACCCACAAGAGAAAAATAAATGATCTCTGTCCTCAGACACATGTTTGTAGAAAACACATTTCACATTTCCTTGAAAACCTCAACACAAAAGCTTCCTTCTAGTAGATAACACATTCCTCATTGCCAGTCAAGTTACAAAAGCTTACTTAAGAATGAAAAAATGAAACCAAAAAAAAAAAAAACCAAAGACTACCAATTATCTACAATTTTTTTTTTTTACAAGAATAACTTTCCAAGTATTTGAACAAGAATACTCACAAGTTTTTGAACCGAATACTCAAGATGAACCAAAATCAGCATGCTTTGAATAACAACAAGCTAATCGGAACGAGCATGTCTCCAATTTCAATGACCATCATCAATAACAGAATCTAAACATACTTTAAGTTTACTATGAGCATTGTATATGATACGATGGCCATATTTTTCAAAAAGCACCTCTTCCGGATGCCAATTATCAAATCAAAGATGAAAATTATTATCATTACTAATAGCAAAATAAATAAATTGTCCAACATCATCTCTAAGCTTCAACAGCTTACGCCAACTCCAAGAACAAATCATAGGGATGCTAACCTGCCAGAATATGTTCTACAACCATGAGAATATGTTCTACAAATTAGTGTTACTAGAATACATTTCTCTTATTTACTAATTGCAAAACTCTTTATCTTGACAGAATAGTATAAAAAAATGCAAAGTTCACTTTGATTTACTAACGAGCTAGCTAGTGATATATCTATATCTTGCATGATCATTATTTCGATATTTTGGGTAGTTGAATTGGGTATTATGAGAATGCTTGTTCTCAATATGACATCCATAGTTACTACAAGAGATATATTTTGGGCCGATGGTCTTTGAACTATTCCTCCCAAAAGTTTTTTTTCTACATACGTACCAATATTCCCCTCAAAATTGTTTTTATGGTCCTTTATTTTCTGTTTTGATTCTAAAAGAAAATCAGTAAAAAGATTTATGTCAAAATTTCAAAAAGTTTTGATTTTCCATTAATTAGTTTTCAAAAGTCAAAACTAACAGTCTCCTACGTAAAAAATGTTGACAGCAACAAAATAGAATAGGTAGATATCTAGTGAAGCACATTCTTTATGCTAAAACAGGTTTCATTATGCACTTGACAGATTTGGCATTCAAATACTTCACTTGTATGAGAACCTAGTAATTCTGTTGATCACGAAGGATTCTCACTTCTCCATCGACTAGCGGGCAACCCTTCCAATTTCAGAAGTGGTAGTTACCTTGGACCATACTACAAAATCATTTATCAATGTAAGTATCACTAAACCCTCGCCTTACCCAAAAAAAAAAAAAAAAAAAAACTATTTGAACTTTATTCTTCCTTTCTGGTACTATTGCGTGCT
Source organism: Betula pendula (assembly GCA_900184695.1). Lineage (NCBI taxonomy): Eukaryota > Viridiplantae > Streptophyta > Magnoliopsida > Fagales > Betulaceae > Betula > Betula pendula. Next base: position 90,563 of record FXXK01001924.1, read on the forward strand.
GTTATATATTTACTTGCCCATTATCATATATATTTGTGAACAACTAAAATCATCACTTAAAAAAAAAATAGTTTGTGTTGTTTGTTAAAGGATGTGAACAATGAAATAAACGACGTGAATAAAGTCACGTCGTTTGGTCTTGGGACGTGATACATGGGGTCGAAAAATTTAATTTACATCATTCGGAATCCAAACTACAGGAATTGACGTCGTTTGATCTCAAATGACCTACATTTATTTACATCGTTTAACATACTAACGTTACTTGATTAACATCATTTATTTATTTAAAAAAAAAAACCAAAAAAAACAAAAAACCGATGTTAATCTTTTAACGTCGTTCCTACTACAAACGACGTGAATTAATTTGTTTTTTTTTTTAAAAAAAAATTGGTAGCTGAGTTCTCTCATCAACCGAACAGCAAACAAAGCTTCAAATTTCACCACAACCCCTAGGATCCACGCGCCTGACCGTTGGCGGCAGATCGGAGCGCGGAAGGTGGCAGCTTCTATCAGTTCTATGCTGTATTGGTGAAATTTTTGGATGGCCCAGATGCAACCAAGAGTTTTTTAACCCAAAAACTCACCCGGTCCCCATAGATATATTTGATGTGAGGAGCGTATCGTCGGTCATTATGTAATATCATTTTCTAGATTTCCTTAAATTTGTTTGTATAGCGTATGACATTACTATATATTTTGATAATATCGTTTATATCCATCCAGTGGCGTCTATCACAGATTATTAATTCTCCTTCGTTATAATGTGGAAGGCCTATTGGTTGACATGCTCCAGGTTATAAATTAAACTAGTGACATACAACAAATCAATGGAAGTGTTTATCTTTTGACTCTGTCAATTGGTGGACAGCGTTGGCATAACAATAGGAAAAAAGAGTGTAATAAACTAGTTTGGACACAAATTTTTTATAAATCAGTTTTTAAAAGTGATATATATTTTTAGCATGTAAAAAATACATATATTTTTTGGATAATTTTACTTACCCCTCTAAATTATCAGTCATTTGGAAATGTTTCCTCAAAGTTCAAAACTTTTCAATTTAATTAGTATATCAAATTTCAAATTCTTTTTAATTTCCTCCCTCTTAAAATTTCCAAAATATCCTCATTTTTTTAGGAAAAAAATTGCAATGATTTAGGCGTTTATCAAGATTTAAGGGAACTGGCAAAAATAATCATGCCTAAATTCTTTGAAATTTTTTTGTATATATTTTAAAAAAGGGATAATTTCACTTACCTTTCCTGAATTGTCACTCATTTTGCAATGTCCCCCACAAAATTTAAAGTCTCTCAATTTAGTATATCGAACTTCCAATTTTTTCAATTTCCCCACTTTGTTAGGATTTTCGTTAAATCCTAATTGAGGGGTGTCAAAATTTTCAAAATACCCCTCATTTTTTTAGGAAAAAAAATTTTAAAAAAATACAAGAATTTAGGTGTTGGTCAGAATTTTATAGAATTTACAAAAATAGCCACGCCTGAATCTTTGATTTTTTTTTTATTTATTTATTTTATAAAAAAAGGGGTATTTTGGGGATTTTTAAAAGTATTTAACAGAAAATCCTAATGGAGGGAGGACATTGTAACTAATTGGAACTTCGATACACTCAATTGAAAGATTTTGAATTTTTTTGAAAGAAGGGGACATTGCAAAATGGGTGACAATTCAGGGGGATAAGTGAAGTTATCCCTTAAAAAAAAAAAAAGGTGGTATTTTTGAAATTTTGAAAGAATTTAACAAAAAATTCTAGCAAATAGATGGCGGAAATTGAAAAAAATTTAATGTTTAATACGCAAAATTGAGAGGTTTTAAACTTTAAAGAGACATTGCAAAATGTGTGTCAATTCAGGGGGTGTGAAGTTATCTATATTTTTTTTAATAGTATGTGCTTTTCACATGCTTTTTTTTTAATTAATTTACGTTGCTTTTAGAAATTAGTTTCAAAAAATTTCCTACAAATTAGCTTATAGAAAATTTATGTCAATTCTTAAATGTAATTATTTTAATGTAGTTTTCTTATTATTATTATAATTATTATTTGGAGAAACTTGACTTAGGCCTCTCAAATTTTTACGTGTTTTGAAATACTCCCATAATCTTTGATTTCTCTCACTTTAGCCTCTCATATTTTCAAAATATCTTATTTAGCCCCCCCTCCGTTAGGATTTTCTATTAAATCCCAACGGAGTGGCACAAAAATTATCAAAATATCCATAATTTTTTATTTTTTTATAATTTGTTTTTTTAAAAAAAAAAACAGGGGTATTTTGAGAATTTTAATAGGATTTAATGGTAAAAACAGACAAAATGAGATTAAATAATACAAATTGAAAGTATGTGAGGACTAAAGTGAAAGAAATCAAAAATTACAAAAAATAGTTCAAAATGCATAAAAATTTGGAGGAGTTTTATTGAAATTTTCCCTCATTATTATTTTTTAGCCCACGTGTTTTGGATTGTTCTTTTACCTTTGCTTTACATACGTTGTGTAAGAAGACACCGCAGTCCAATGAGTAGAGCTGGGTGCCAGCGTCCGTTTCCTATTTAAAATAAAAAATCAAAAAATAAAAAAAAAATGCTTTTTTTTTTTTATTTTTTTTATTTTTTACTTTTTTTTTCAACTCAAAACGGACGCTAGGCGTCCGCTTGTGCGGACGCCTAGCACGACTCCAGTCCAATAGACTCAGATGTTGCTTTTCTTCCGGAGAAGGCATCGCTCAATGTCTAGCCCAGTGGGCCGAGATTCGTAAAATAGTTTTTTTTTTTTTTTTTCCTTTTTAGGGGGTAAAAATCATTTACAATACGCATGTTTCCTGGGAAGTGCAATCCTGAGTAAACGCAATAATTAAGTGAAATGAAAATATTGCGCGCATAAGCAGCATTCAATCAAGCTGACTCCCTTTTTATTAAAATTTCGGGATTTTTTTCTCTCTTTTTTGTAGATTTCCAAATATATATATATATGACATGATTATTTTGTAAGAATTAAATTTTTATTTTTCCTGCCAGGAACAAAGAAAGAAAGAATTCAAGAGGGACTTGAATTGTTAAAATAAACCAAATAATAATAATAAAAAATAATCAATAATAATATATAAATAATAATAAAATTTAAAACTGTAAAGTAGCAAAAAGAATATTAGCCACTCCCCACCTTTTGGCTTTTGCCCATGGGGTGCCCGATCCCGCTCCCAAAGCCTTGGGGTGGTTGGCCACCCCCAGACTAGCCATGGGGTGGTTCGACCACCCTTAACAGCAGGTACTATCTGTGTTTTTACTCATAACCAAGGTTATTCTACATTCCAAAATGAAACCAAGGTGAGGAAAAAAAAAAAAAGTTAAAACCCAGGTATTAAAAGAGTATTTAACCTTTTTTTTTTATATTTTTTATTTTTAAATACAGGGATATAAATTTTAACCAGATTTGATGGTGAAAATAGACGGATGAGGGTTAAATGATACAAATTGAAAGTATGTGGGGCCAAAGTGAGAAATAAAAAATTCGGAGAGATATTTCAAAACACGTGAAAGTTTAGAAAACCTTAATGAAGTTTTCCTTTATTTCTTTTTAGCCCACGTGTTTTGGATTGTTCTTTTACTTTTGCTTTGCTTTACATGCATTGTGTAAGAAGACACCGCAGTCCAATAGACTTAGATGATGCTTTTCTTCCTGACATTTTCTTTTTGGGATCTAGCCTACATGCTGTAGTTTTTAATAAGACAAAAAATCAAAAGTGTATTTGGGCTCTTGTTTTTTCTAAAGCATGTAAGCTGAATCATTTTTTTTTGAAGGAGAAGGCATCACTCAATTTCTAGCCTAGTGGTCGGAGATTCGTTTACTAGTATGTCCTTTTAATAGTATGTCCTTTTCACATGCGTTTTTTTTTTAATTATTTTATGTCGCTTTTAGAAATTAGTTTCAAAAGATTTCCTACAAATTAGCTTGTAGAAAATTTATGTCAATTCTTAAATGTAATTATTTTAATCTAGTTTTCTTATTATTATTATAATTATTATTTGGAGAAACTTGACTTAGGCCTCTCAAATTTTTACGCGTTTTGAAATACTCCCATAATCTTTGATTTCTCTTACTTTAGCCTCTCATACTTTCAAAATACTTTCAGAATTTTTCATTAAATTCTAACGGAGTGGCACAAAAATTACCAAAATAACCATAATTTTTTATTTTTTATAATTTGTTTTTTTTAAAAAAAAAATACAGAAATATTTTGAGAATATTAACAGGATTTAACGGTGAAAACAGAC
>FXXK01001924.1:95921-130921 GCA_900184695.1 Betula pendula
TATGGGGTGGCCGATCCACTTCCAAGGCCTTGGGGTGGTTTGGCTACTCCCAGACCAGCCATGGGGTGGTTCGGCTATCTTTATAGGCCATATGAGGGTGGCCGGCCACCCCATGGGTTGCAAGGGTGGTTCAAGCCAGCCCTTGCAGCCTTTTTTTATTTTTTTAATTTAAATTAAATTTTAATGTTTTATTTTATGTTTTATTTTTTAATATTTATTATTTTTCTTTATTTTTAAATTTTTATTTTTTGAATTTTTATTTTTAAGAAAAAATTTAGTGACATGTGATAGGTTTTGGTTAAAACACGTGGATTGCCATTAAAATTTTTTGAAAAGTTAATGGCAGGTACTATCTGTGTCTTTACTCATAACCAAGGTTATTCTACATTCCAAAATGAAACCAAGGTGAGGAAAAAAAAAAAAAGTTAAAACCTAGATATTGAAAATGTGTTTAACATTTTTTTTTAAATACAAGGGTATTTTGAAAATTTTAACCGGATTTGATGGTGAAAATAGACGGATGAGGGTTAAATGATACAAATTGAAAGTATGTGGGGCCAAAGTGAGAAATAAAAAATTAGGAGAGATATTTCAAAACACGTGAAAGTTTAGAAGACTTTAATGAAGTTTTCCCTTATTATTATTTTTTTTTAGCCCACGAGTTTTGGATTGTTCTTTTACTTTTGCTTTACATACATTGTGTAAGAAGACACCGCAGTCCAATAGAATCAGATGATGCTTTTCTTCCTGACATTTTCTTTTTGGGATCTAGCCTACATGCTGTAGTTTTTAATAATACAAAAAATCGAAAGTGTATTTGGGCTCTTGTTTTTTCTAAAGCATGTAAGCTGAATCATTCTTTTTTAAGGAGAAGGCATCACTCAATGTCTAGCCTAGTGGGCGGAGATTCATTTACTTACTTTTTTCTTTTTCCTTTTTAGGGGGTAAAAATTATTTACAATAAGTATGTTTCTCGGGAAGTGCAGTCTTGAGTAAGGCTGTAATCAAGTCGAACTGAGTTGAGCTTTACAATTTCAAGATTAGCTTGTTTACGATGATACATATTCGAACCGAGCTATGAAATGTGTGTTCAAGACTGGCTCGTTAAAAGCTCGGGCAAGCTCGAGTTCAAGCTTAAACCCATTGATAATGCTATTCGAGCCAAGCCGGGTACTCGATCAAGTTCGAGTTAGGTTATTAAATTTTTTAATATATGATTCGAACAAAGTTCAAGTTCGGGTTTGTGAACAACCTCTATATATTTATCTAAAATATAAATATATAATATGTTACTATATCAGACATATTATATAATATAGTATATAACTATAGAATAGAAACTATAGTATAACTATAATGTAAGCAAATATTAAGTCTAGTATACTATATATAACTAATTAACTATATTATAAGTATAATATATAACTATTGTTAACCATATATGATGAGTCATATATATAGCTATATAGTCGTATTTTAACTATTCAATATAGTCATATTGTTATATACTAACTCTATATTAATAACTTAATATGTTAGTTTATAAACTAATAACTAGTTAGTATGTTAATAATAGACATACACACACCTTGATACATACATTCATGGTAATACTACTATATATCAAAGTATTATAATTAATATGAACTACTATATTTACTTAATTAGTATAATTAATTACTTAGGAACTAAATATATATATATTAATCAAAGTAACCTATATACTATAGGTAACTACTTAATTATACCTACATGGTTAGTTTATTTCTTAGTAATATTAAGTTAATTAGTATATATTAATCTATTAAGTACGCGAGTCCTAAATAAGTCGGGTGAGTTGGTCTGGTCGAGTCTTAAACGAGTTAGGCTCACGAGCCTTTATCGAGTTCTGTTGAGCGAAGCAGATATGTATCATTTACTAATCGAGCGGATTTCTACAGTACCGAATTTGAGCTCAGATTGAGTTTTACTGAGCAAATATTGAACAGACTGTCGAACGGACTAGTTTATTTACAGGTCTAGTCCTGAGTAAACCCAATAATTAAGTGAAATGAAAATATTGCATAAGCAGAATTCAATCAAGTTGACTCCCTTTTTATTAAAATTTTGGGATTTTTTCTCTCTTTTTTGTTAGATTTCCAAATATATATATATGACAGGATATTTTTTGTAAGAGTTAAATTTTTATTTTTCCTGCAGGAACAAAGAAGGAAAGAATTCAACAGGAACCCGAATTATTAAGAACTACACCAAACAAACAAAAAAAAAAAAAAAAAAAAAAGAACAAAATATTTGGAACTGTAAAGTAGTAAAAGAAATAATAGCCACCTTTCGCTTTAATAAACTTTTTTTTTTTTTTTTTTTTTGCTTCTCCTTTAAAGAAATTCGTTTCCTTTTTAAAGTGAGAATGGAATTCTTTTGTTCAAAAAGAGAAGGTTGAATCATGTGATAAAAAAGATGGGGGATAATTCATCCTCTTACTGGCGTGAACCATACTTAATTTTGCTTGAGTTTCAGGTTGTTAAAGTATAGATTAAATAATAAAATTTATCTTTTTCTATTATTTTAAGGTTTTAAGTTTGAACCTTGACTCCGTCATTTACATCTCATTTCAATTAAATATTCCACGTATTAGGCGTCACCTATTAAAAAAAAGTTTGAGCCCACACTTGAGTTTTAACACAGGTGTTGTGAAATTCATTCTAAAGGTAATCTCTTATAGGACATGACATCCTCTTACTTGTCACGACCATGATCATTTATATATGAGTAATGCTACATGTTCAACTTCATTTAACTTTGTATATGTGGGCACAGATGGGCCCCACAAATACACAAGGAAACTCTTTAAAAAAAAAAATCACATATACAAAGTTGGATGAAGTTGGACAAAAAAATTAAACATATATCATTACTCTTTATATATGTATAACCTATTTGAACTTAGTAGTGCATAATTAATCTGGACATTAAAAAAACTACATATAAAAGATTTTTATTTAGTTTTTTTTTACAATACCCAAGCTAAACCCAAATTTAAATAAATGATGATTTCAAAATTAAAAAGATGTATTGGAATATGTTCATGAACTACGACATGGTTAATGAACTCTCATGTTTCACTGTTAAAATATTAATTAAATTATTAAGTTCATTATTTTTCATTAGATTATTTCAAAAAATTGCTTAAACGTACAAATTAAATGATTAAATTTACTATTTCTTATCAATTTAAATTTTTAGAACAATTGGTGATTTACCATTCATGAAATATAAGAGTTCATTAACCAGATCTATATTTCATGAACTTTATCCAAATTGTTCGTCCCTCTCTCAACAATAAAAAAATAATGCATCTTACAATCCCATACAATTACCCTCTTACAATCCAATCTATCAAATTTAATCCTCATTAAAATGGATGGTATACTCCAATAATTAAACTTAGTTGATAGATTTTCCCGTGTACTATTTTTACGGAAAATCTATCATCATAAGCCAAATTGGATCAATTCGTTGTAGTAGTGTTGTTGATTTCTTTCTTTCTTTACTACGTTTGTTATTGGCGGGAGAGAAAAGTGTTTCTAATGTATTCGCGCGAGACGAGGTACTCTTTAGTTTCCAAGCAACGTATTTTAAAATTAATATATACGATATTAAACAATATTTGAGCATGTGGAATAATAAGCTTTCTTTTAATTTTTGGGGTGTGGGCGTGTGTCTTACGGTGGCAATATTCGATAGCACAGGACTCATTTTCTAGTATAAATTAATCGATCGATACAGCAATCCCAGGACGCAGATGTGTGAGGAAATGGAGAGCAGTGGGAAAATGGCTTCCACGCAGATCCGTGTGGCAGAGGCTTCCACGCAGATCAGTGAGGCAATGGAGAGAAAAAGAAAGGAAATGGAGATCAAAAGAAAGGAAATGGAGATTATCAAGAACGATTTGTTGATAATGGCTATGAAAGGCGACTGGGATAAAGTTGTCGACACATATAGAAGCAACCCAGTGGCTCACAAGGTCAAGATCAGGTCAGGGGACACCGCATTACACATGGCTATCTCCGATGGCAAAGAAGAGATAGTCAAAAAGCTTATAGATGAAATAAAGCGCCCTCAAGGAGAAGGCATAGAGGCTCTTAAAATTAAAAACGAGCATGGGAATACTCCTCTTCATCTTGCTGTATCAATGGGGACTGTGGCTATGTGTACATGGATTGCACAAGTTGATTCATCATTGGTGGGTTCTCGTAATAAGGCCAGCGAGACCCCATTTTTCTTGGCAGCATTCCATGGTAGAAAAGAAATCTTCCTTCTTCTTCTCCCAATCTGTGGTTACGACAATGGTCTTCGTTATTCCAGGAGGGGAAATGGTGAGACTATTCTTCATGTTGCCATAGCTGGAGACTATTTTGGTGAGTATAAATTATATGTTTATAACGAGTAATTAACGTTAGTTTCTGTTAGGATTTGTATCCTAAAAATTAAGTTGAATTTCATATTATTTAAATATAATTTTTTTTTTATTTAGAGATAAATAATATTTTGACATTTATAATCTATGAGATGAATTAATGTTGAACTGGACAAACATGAGAATATGTTCTACAAATTAGTGTTACTAGAATATATTTCTCATATTTACTAATTAATTGCAAAACTCTTTATCTCGAGAGAATAGTATACAAAAATACAGTCACCCACACAAATTAGTGTTGATCACTTTGATTTACTAACGAGTGATATATATCTTGCATGATCATTATTTCGATATTTTGGGTGGTTGCATTGGGTATTATGAGAATGCTTGTTCTCAATATGACATTCGTAGTTACTACAAGAGATATAGTTTGGGCCGATGGTTTTTGAACTATATATTCCTCCCAAAAGTTTTTTCCTACATACCAATATTCCCCTCAAAATAGTTTTTATGGTCCTTTATTTTCTGTTTTGATTCTAAAAGAAAATTAGTAAAACGATTTATGTCAAAATTTCAAAAAGTTTTGATTTTCCATTAATTAGTTTCCAAAAGTCAAAACTAACAGTCTCCTATGTATGTAAAAAATGTTGACAGCAACAAAATAGAGTAGATAGATATCTAGTGAAGCACATTCTTAATTTATGCTAAAACAGGTTTCATTTTGCACTTGACAGATTTGGCATTTCAAATAATTCACTTGTATCCGGGCCTAGTAAATTATTTGGATGACGAAGGATTCTCACATCTCCATCGACTAGCGGGCAACCCTTCCAATTTCAGAAGTGGTAGTTACTTTGGACTATACGACAAAATCATTTATAACTGTAAGTATCACTAAACCCTCGCGTTGCCAAAAAAAAAAAAAGAAGAAAAAAAATGAAGCTATTTGAACTTCATCCGGCCTTCCTTTCTATTACTATTGCGTGCTCTTACATATTTACTTGCCCAGTATCATATATATTATTTGTAAACAGCTAAAAATCATCGCTACAAAAAAAAAAAAGTTTTGTGTTGTTTGTTAAAAGACGTGAACAATGAAATAAATGACGTGAATAAGATCATGTCGTTTGGTCTAGGGACTGGGACAATGGGACGTGATACATGGGGTCGAGAAACTTAATTTACATCGTTTCGAATCCAAACGACAGGAATTGACGTCGTTTGGTCTTAAATGACCTTCATTTGTTTACATCATTTAACAAATCAACGTTACTTGATTAACAATGTTTGAAAAAAAAAAAGATGATGTTAATCTTTTAACGTTGTTCCTACCACAAACGAGGTGAATTAATTAATTTTTTTTTTTAAAAAAACAATTGGTTGTTGAGAGAACTCAACAACCAAACAGCAAACAAAGTTTCAAATTCCACCACAACCCTTAAGATTTCACGGCCCAGGCAGTTGGTGGCAGATCGGCGCGCAGAAGGCAACCAAGAGTTTTTTAACCCAAAAACTCACCCGGTCCCCATATACTTTGATGTGAGGAGCGTGTCGTACGTCGGTCATTATGTAATATCATTTTCTAGATTTACACTCGTTTGGTCTAGGGACTGGGACAATGGGACGTGATACATGGGGTCGAGAAACTTAATTTACATCGTTTCAAATCCAAACGACAGGAATTGACGTCGTTTGGTCTTAAATGACCTTCATTTGTTTACATCATTTAACAAATCAACGTTACTTGATTAACAATGTTTGAAAAAAAAAAAATGATGTTAATCTTTTAACGTTGTTCCTACCACAAACGAGGTGAATTAATTAATTTTTTTTTTTAAAAAAACAATTGGTTGTTGAGAGAACTCAACAACCAAACAGCAAACAAAGTTTCAAATTCCACCACAACCCTTAAGATTCACGCGCCAGGCAGTTGGTGGCAGATCGGCGCGCAGAAGGCAACCAAGAGTTTTTTAACCCAAAAACTCACCCGGTCCCCATATACTTTGATGTGAGGAGCGTGTCGTACGTCGGTCATTATGTAATATCATTTTCTAGATTTACATCGTTTGGTCTAGGGACTGGGACAATGGGACGTGATACATGGGGTCGAGAAACTTAATTTACATCGTTTCGAATCCAAACGACAGGAATTGACGTCGTTTGGTCTTAAATGACCTTCATTTGTTTACATCATTTAACAAATCAACGTTACTTGATTAACAATGTTTGAAAAAAAAAAAAGATGTTAATCTTTTAACGTTGTTCCTACCACAAACGAGGTGAATTAATTAATTTTTTTTTTTAAAAAAACAATTGGTTGTTGAGAGAACTCAACAACCAAACAGCAAACAAAGTTTCAAATTCCACCACAACCCTTAAGATTCACGCGCCAGGCAGTTGGTGGCAGATCGGCGCGCAGAAGGCAACCAAGAGTTTTTTAACCCAAAAACTCCCCGGTCCCCATATACTTTGATGTGAGGAGCGTGTCGTACGTCGGTCATTATGTAATATCATTTTCTAGATTTACATCATTTGGTCTAGGGACTGGGACAAATGGGACGTGATACATGGGGTCGAGAAACTTATTTACATCGTTTCGAATCCAAACGACAGGAATTGACGTCGTTTGGTCTTAAATGACCTCTTCATTTGTTTACATCATTTAACAAATCAACGTTACTTGATTACAAGTTTGAGAAAAAAAATGATGTTAATCTTTTAACGTTGTTCCTACCACAAAACGAGGTGAATTAATTAATTTTTTTTTTTAAAAAAACAATTGGTTGTTGAGAGAACTCAACAACCAAACAGCAAACAAAGTTTCAAATTCCACCACAACCCTTAAGATTCACGCGCCCAGGCAGTTGGTGGCAGATCGGCGCGCAGAGGCAACCAAGAGTTTTTTAACCCAAAAACTCACCCGGTCCCCATATACTTTGATGTGAGGAGCGTGTCGTACGTCGGTCATTATGTAATATCATTTTCTAGATTTACATCGTTTGGTCTAGGGACTGGGACAATGGGACGTGATACATGGGTCGAGAAATTAATTTACATCGTTTCGAATCCAAACGACAGGAATTGACGTCGTTTGGTCTTAAATGACCTTCATTTTGTTTACATCATTTAACAAATCAACGTTACTTGATTAACAATGTTTTGAAAAAAAAAAAATGATGTTATCTTTTAACGTTGTTCCTACCACAAACGAGGTGAATTAATTAATTTTTTTTTAAAAAAACAATTGTTGTTGAGAGAACTCAACAACCAAAACAGCAAACCAAAGTTTCAAATTCCCACCAACAACCCTTAAGATTCACGCGCCAGGCAGTTGGTGGCAGATCGGCGCGCAGAAGGCAACCAAGAGTTTTTTAACCCAAAAACTCACCGGTCCCCATATACTTTGATGTGAGGAGCGTGTCGTACGTCGGTCATTATGTAATATCATTTTCTAGATTTCCTTAAATTGTTTGTATAGCGTATGACATTACTATATATTTTGATAAATATCGTTATATCCATCCAGTGGCGTCTATCACAGATTATTAATTCTCCTTTCGTTGTAATGTGGAAGGCCTATTGGTTGACAAGCTCCAGGTGGACCCAAAAGTAACGAAAGGAGCTGCGCTGACCAGCAGATGCGGGTGGACCCAAAAGTACTAAAGGAGCTGCAGGTGGACCCAAATATAAAGGACCAACCAGCAAATACGGGGAGCTCAAAGCAACGAAAGCAGCCGAAGTTTCTGGAGAAGGTCCACAGAACATTGGTCAACGTTTCCATTGTTTTGGAAGTATGTGGTTCGACATGGTATGTAACGAATTTGTTCCTTTTTTCTTTTTCTTTAATTATCTATAAAATATATTAAATTAAAATATCAACAATGACAAGAACACCATATATATAGCATGGCAGATTTACGCCAGGAGATGATGAGAATGAATTCTGTATGCATCGTTCGAATTCATTCTAGGATCTCGGCTTTGCAATTTCATGGAGCTATGATCATTCTAGGTTTTAAGATTGTGAAATTTGTCATGTCCTGAACTTAAAACGTTATTAAAGAAAACGAGCAGCAATTGCTTGATTTCCTTGCTGCTTTCATTTGCTAATTTTTTTTTTGTTATTATTCATTTGCTATGAGCCGATGATCGAATTGATTTTTTTTTTTTTTTTTTAATTACCAGTCATGAGAAACAATGGAGATCAAACACAGTCAGACCTTGAAAGACATGCAGGTGAGCAACGCGTAATCTAGCAATCGTACGTGTGTTTGAAAATTGAAAGCAAACTCAGGGAGGAAAATATGCAATCGATGTGAAAATTGATACACGTACATATACACCTTCATGATTTACCGGCCACCCAATATATCTGAAAGTGAGATATGATTATTGAACCAATTAATGGGGTCCATTAATCACTGAGGTTATGAAAGTGAGATATGCCATGATTTAATATATATTTAATCACTGAGGTTAGCCATTCAAATGAATTATTCTCTGTCTCCTCCAGGATCCGAAGTCACCAATATTGGAGCTCCGGGGAATCAACCATTTCCACCTAATTACGTCACCTGTTTTGAATTTCTCAAGCTTCCATTGAAGGCAGTGCGGATCGTTTTCGGACCAGGTTTGTCAGTATATATATAACCAACGTAACTGTTTTTTTTTTTTTTAATGTGACATAGTATAAAAATGTTCACAAAGATTTGTATCACTAAGGGCCTGTTTGGAATTGCGATTTTAAAAATTATAATTTTAAAAAGTGCGATTTAAAAATGTGATTTTTAAAAACACAGTTAAGCGTTTGGTAAAATCGCAATTTAACCTTTAAAATTCTGTGTTTTCAAAAAAATACCTCCTTATCTGCGATTTGAAAATGCAGAAAACGTGCGTTTTCAAATCGCAATTTTTTAAAAACACAGTTCCTAAACATACCAATTTTTGCAATTTGATTTAAATCACATTGATTGTCTACAAAATCGAAATGCCAAACACACCCTAACTACCGTTCAAATTGCTATTTAAAATTGTAATATATTCAGTCATTCAAATGAATTATTCTGTGTCTCGTACAGGATCCGAAAACACCAAATTTCGAGCTCCGAGGAATCAACCATTTCCACCTAATTACGTCACCTGTTTTGAATTTCTCAAGCTTCCATTCAAGGCAATGCAGGTCGTTCTTGGACCAGGTTTGTCAGTATATATATAACCAACTGAACTTTTTTGTTTTTTGGTTTTTAATTCAGGCATAGTATAAAAAATTTCACAAAAATTTGTATTACTGAAGGTTGGTTTAGGCTTGTGATTTTAAAAAGTACAATATAAAACTAATAATTTTAAAATTTGCCATATTTGAAAACTTGATTATTTTAGAAAAAAATCCATTCAAAAAAATAAATAAATAAGTGCCGTTCAAATTGGTAACGGATGCAGAAGCTGCCACGTCTCATTGACACGCATATATACATAAGTACGTACCTAGCTAGGTAATATACTTGTAGACAATATAATATGCAATAATTTGTTTCTTATAATTTATAGTACTTAATTTGTGTATTATGTTCATAAGGATATGCCAAGAAACAGAAGCATGTATGGTCCATTCAAATCTTGAATGAACTTGTTGAACGTGCTTCCTGGTACGAATATGATGTTCACACTGGGACGCCCCCTCCGAGATTGCCAATAGACGCATACGACAGCATCTTCAACGACATTTCCTCAGAAAATCCGCAGAAGTCAAATAGTCCTACCCCTGCATCTTCAGAAGCTAACCGAAGCGACAAAAGCGAGGGTAAAGATGCGAGTAGAGAAAGTAATACCCTATCCTTTTTAGTCCTTTCTGATTAGCTTACAAAACTCCTAATTAACGGATTTTTTTTTAAAAAAAAAATGAAAGAAACTTCTCAAGGCTGCAAATTAATGACACTAATTGAGCATGTGTGAATAATTCTTCGAATCTCTTGATTTATTATTCTTAGGTATGTACAGATAATCCCAAACATGTATGCTATATATGTAATAACCAGGGTGTAATTGTTCGAATTGTATGGATTAGATTATATATATTTAATGGAATTAGACATTTACAAACGATTATAGGAGAATCCCAATTGTGATTACTTCTTTTTTATATCACGTAGATTTAAATAAAAGATGAGCTGACCAATGGGCAGGGACTCACGAGAATTAGATGAACCATTATACCAAACCTCTTGAGATTAACATGTACAACTCAACTTGATATACAGCTCATATTAGCATAAAAGTTACTTTTACTTTAGCCTTTGATCGGTAAAAGAAAAAAAAATATATATATATATATTTCTCTAATTAATACAATCAGTCCATATATAGAATTAAATTGCCACCTAAGCAATGATTGTCGCAAACTGTTTAATCAAAGCGGAAACATATTAATTGCAAGTAGGGAGGAAACCCACGAAAAGGCAAAGAACGAGACTACCATACTAATTGCAGCTAAAAACGAAATTGTGGAGAGAATCCTAATACATTTTCCGATGGCCATACACGACATGAATGCAAAGAATAAGAATATAGTGCTGTTGGCGGTGGAGCATAGGCAATCGCATGTATATCAACTCTTGCTAGAAAGAAAGATGCTGAGAGACAACGTGTTTCGGGTAGTGGACAATGAAGGAAATAGTGCCTTACATCTCGCGTCAAAGCTCGGAGAATATAAGCCTTGGCTAATTCCCGGTGCAGCGTTGCAAATGCAATGGGAAATCAAGTGGTATGAGGTATGATTCCGGATTTCATTTCTTTATTTTTTTGGATTACTGATTTAATATTTTACCCTAAGTCCTCAAGACTAATAAAATTTTCATTAATTTTGTCATATGTCATTTCTGTTAGACAGTCATAAGCATAATAAAGCAGGAATATATATATAGCTAGGATCATCTCTATTTTCAAATGAAATAGAAAGTAACCATTTAATGATCTAGATTTGATTTCATATGCAATGGTGTATGTGTTGTCACGTCATTGACAATGGAATAGTAATTTGATGATGGACATATATACTTTTTCCTATTTTAATTGTATGAAATATATAATTATAGTTACTGAAAATTATGGAAAACTACAATAATTCATTAATTCTAATGAGTAAATCAATGATCAACGTGAAAGAATAAAATACAAGTTACATATATATGTTTTAAAAAATTAAAATATTTTTAATCAATTTTTATTAAAGTTTTTTTTTTTTAATTTTGCTCCCTGTGAACCAAATTAATCTTACCATCAATTCAATTCAATGTCAATAAAATAAAATTCCAACATTCTCCTAATAAATTGGACGGCATAGATTGCCAGTATAGTTTTATAACATTTTATTTTGAAAACAACTCTCAAATTGAACTATTTAAAATGGCCCCATATATATAGCCTAAATATAGGTACTAAACATGTTAAGCCAAATGGTCTATAGGTACAAGTTTTTTATTGCATGCTTCAAACTATTTTATAATTATTATTACTATTACTATTACTATTATGGACCGCAAGAGTTATTTGTTTCGATTTTAATCCTTTAACTTTTAATAAATAATAAATACAGGATTTTTAGGGATCACAATTTCATGAATACACATAATAAATAAAATTTTACATGCCCTTGTATTAATACATGAGAGTTTTCCATCTAGGGAATTTGTGTTGGTATTTACAAATGTAATTGAATTAGATTGGGTATTGAGCGTATCATCTAAACTAATGATCTAATCATAAAAAAGTTTCGATTTCTATCTTAATTTTGTGTTAAAAACTCATGTACAAAAGAAGTTTTATTTTTACCACAAAACTTTTCGCGTATATATATCTCGTTTAAGCATTTTCACAAAATTAAGTCTCCAGTCAATAAAGTTGTCTTATCACCTACTTGAAATCAAAAAAGTCACAAGTGTCATGTTGTCTTATCACCTGCTTTCTCCTAATTTATGTTGTTTAATCATGTATTTTGAATCCATTTTTATCTTAATTAAACATGCACCTATTTACAATCAATGAATGGAAAAGGAGTTCAACTCGATCCCAAGCATCATTATGCTCCATAAATTATACAATATTCATCATCGCATTAAGTAATTCTGATTAAAAACTAGTAATTTCATATGCTTTTGTTTCCAACTTAACGATTAATTTGGACAGATGGGACAAACTAATTCTAAAAGTTTAAAACAGGGTTCGAATTACACTGAACTAATGTTTGTAGAGTAAATAATTTAAAGGTAATAGTTTAATTGTGTGGTCAAAATGTCATCTACGTACGTACGTACCAATAGCTTCTTTTATTTTTATTTTTGTTAAGCAATGTTATATAGCATACTCTCATCCCACCACCATCTCAGAGTTAATCTACCTTTAAGATCGATCAATCTTAATTAAAAAAACCAAAAAAAATAATAATGATAGAATATTGATAATATTAGGTCAGCATGCATAGTGGAATATGAATATGCTATTTAGACTTTTTCTATTTTTTTAACCAAGTTGTCTTCGGTGTTAGTATAATAAAACTTGAGAAATATGTCCAGTACTACTATATGTTCTTATTTTGAACATTTGGGCAACCAATTTTTGCAAAATATGAGATACTTTTGCTGGATGCTTGGCTTCATGTAGCTCCACGAGCGGCGTCAGGAAACGTAAATGGTCCTATCAGCATGCCTCTAGGATTTCTTCAGTATCTTCAGCCGAAAGGAAAAGGCTCAAGACGTCTAGGTGATGACACTCCTGGATAGGTTCCTAGAACGTATCTTGTTAGGACGGCTTCTTGATGTCCTAGCTGATGGTGCTCTTGGTTTCTCATTTGGACCACTTGCGTCAAGATGTCCATGCTAACATCATTATTGATGGAGCTCTCGGTGGCTCTACTGGATCAACCCCATCAGGACAAGTTGCTGACGCTAGTTCAATAATTTACAATTTCAAACTCAGACTACAACTTCCCCAACGACTAAGTGTGTAAAGATTTACAACCCATGTTTGGATCACCGAAATAGGCCAATACTAAAAATCTATAATTTTCCATCTAGGGAATTTGTGTTAGTATTTAGTGTAACACCCCGCCCTAAATTATAAGGGTGGAAGGGAAAATTTTCTCAATTAACCACACAAAACTACTATTATGTCCTTAAACAAATAACGCAGCAGAAAAACCTATAATAAATATTACCTATTAATGAACTACGCAGAGCATCTATATCTTTTCTCAATGAGAATATATATCATGAATACAATCACAATGTATAAGTCACTACAACACAAAGTTTAGTATACATGTACATCTCAATAACAACATAAGGAGAGACTTATCAAATCAAAGTCAGTGCCTCACTAGACAACAACACGAAGGAATCGCTTCGACGACAAGCTCACACTCGCACCAATGCTAAACCTTCAACCTGCAACACAAGCAACAATTATGCAATCCATAGAGATCATCTATAATTGCATAGGCGGATAAGAGTGAGTCAACAATTCTCCGTTAATAATACTCATTGACTTTTCACAATAAACCGATTTATCATTTTACAAGAGTTTACAATAACAGCTACTAAAGGTTTGACATTTCTTTTAAAACATAATATAGCTGATGAAGTAAACCATAGTTACAAAACCTTTTGAAGTATAACATTTAGCTAAGTACAGTATAACCATATTCTAGTCTTCCACCAAGAAGTATACACATAGGATTCTTATAAATCTTATGCAATGCAATGCAATGTTCATTTTCATGATCAATTATCCATTCTAGTCTTAATGCATCTCATTTCACTCTGGGACTGTTCCCGACGGCTTATTAGAGGTCTCTACCTCTCGTTTACAACTTAAGGAAATATTCCCTTGTATCTCACATATGAGAACTATTCCTCTTAGAAGGGACCGTTCCCTTATTAGTGTGTTTTGAGGACTGTTCCTCTTGAGACTATTCCTTGATATATTTATTACTTGTTATCAGCATTAGAACTGTTCCACCATGCTGGGGGGTTATTTCCAATTTAATAATATCTTTATGCACATTGAGTCACAAACAATATATATAATAAGTCTTGTGATACATAGTAATCTCATCATGCTATGCACATAAAACCAACAAGCATTTACTTCATAACCTTTCAATCAATAATATCTCTTTAACACAATACATAACCTCATAAGCATATAATCATAATTATGCTCACACATCAATGCTTATATTCATATACACGTGTGGACTGTGCAATGTCTAGCTCCCTTAAGCTTTCTAATTAACCAATGTATCGAGTGTTAGACCAATAACTCCTTAACCAGATGACTTTAGGGTACTAGATTTATAAACATCCCTAAGGGCTTACTAATTTGAGTAAGAAAGGGTAGGAAGCTAAACTAGCCACAACATACCATCAACCAATCCAAACTTCTAACATCTTGACGCGAACACTCAATGCTTACTAAGGCAAGAGACCCGGTTACTCAGCAAAAATTCAGAATGGTTAATAACTCACACAACATGTCTATGCAATTTTCAAATAATATCATAAGCTTATTAACACAAAATAATTGTCGATTCGATCTTTAAAACATTCTTATCATTTCTTCAAACTCATTTTAAAATTATTTCATTTGTTTAGTAAATAAAAACATTTACTAAACATTAAAACACAAAAGATTTAAAAGGTATCATCCTCTGTAAGTATAAATACTTACCTACCCACTTGACAATCCCAAGTACTCACGCTTGTTTGCTCTCTCTTGGAATCTTTTATCGATTCAATTATCTTGTACTATACAATGTTGGACTAGTTTCAGCCCTAAGCCTCCAATCCCTTTTTACGTGCCTGCAATTAATTACATCGTTAGACCCAACTAAATTTCTAAACTCTAAACCCCATTTCACATAAAGATACAGCGTACTCTCACGTAACATTTCTCACTTTCTTAAAACTAGCTAGATTTGCTACCCTCTTGAAAGCTAACACATTGAAGGACTTATTCTAATTAATTACATATATAAGAAATTCACCCATTTGTAATATGAATTTATCGCTTTATTAATTTAAGTTAATAAAGTATGTTTGAGCATAATATATATATTAAACGCTTGATAAGTTAAGTCTAATTCAATAATATTCTTAACCCATTATATTGTTTATAGATAAATGCATTAATCATTTATTACTATTCCAATGAATTCAAAGCTTGTTTATGTATCTCTATAATATTGCTAATTTATATTTATTGCCTTAAGGTTACTTTGAGACATATTACTATCCGTTGACATTCTCATTTTTAACAATTTTATTTAATACTTTATTATTTGATTAGTTAAACATGCGAGTAACTTTGACCAATAGCTTATAAACTAATTCCATTGTTAACTTATCCCAACAAATTGATTATACTTATATTCCTTGTATATGTAATCTATTTTCATTCTCATTGTTATTGTCACATATCACTTATTCCTATAGATTACTACTATCTTTTACTCATTTACTTCACTTTATGTCCTTATCATAATTTATGTTTATCTACACATTTAATATTACAACTCATTATCTTTGTCAAACTCTTGTACCCATTTATCTAACTTATCTACTTACTTTTAATTTGTTTCCCATATTGGAATATATCTTTTCTTTTCTTTTTGATAAGCAAGAAAATTTATTAAAAAGCGTAAGGCACCCCTAAGTATATAGGACACAAGAGGCCCAAGCACAGGGAACCCTCAAACCCGACAAGCCCTCAATCCTAAAACCCACAAAATTGCAAAACCCAAAACTCACGAGACACACAAAGCTAGAAAACGAGAGGCTTGCCTCTCCCCCTCCTAGTGGAAGTACCCTTGGCATCGTATTTGATGGAGCATTTTAAATTTCTAAACTCCCTTCTACCCTTCACCTTCCGGAGGGTAACCTCAAAAGTGACATCCAACCCTTCACCTTCATCAAAGCCCTGTCCAAATGGGATGCGGGAAGAGAAGATCCATCTTTCCCTATACCAAAAGAAACAGACGGGGCACTGAACGACAACACAGCCTCAACGATCAAGCTTTCGTCAATCCTCAAAAACCTGCTGCCCCTCAACTTACGGCTACAGCGCTACATGGGTTTAAAGGACATCACTGGCAACGGCCTCAAAACATAAGCCCAAAGCACTTCAGTCACAAAACCCGGGGAAACCTCCGGCCTAAAAAGCCCACCCAGAGCCAACCTAGTGCACAAGACATCACCAGGGACCCTAACCGTAGAAATAGATGGAGAAGGAGCCAAACCTGAAGCAACCTTGCTCGAACCCAAGGCACTCGACAGTAGAGAATTAAGAAAGCCTCACCGAAGAAGGCTCTTTAGCGGTTTAGGGATCCCTCCTCCATCTACACTAGCCTGCACCAACGCAGAAGAAGAAGCCACTTTAAGACTCCCATCAACACTGGCCCGCATCAACACAAAAGAAGAAGAAGAGGCCGGAATCTGAGATTCTAACGTTATCTAGACAACAGTGGGTCGCTCCATCACAAAAGAAGAAGGGGCTAGAATCTGAGATTCCAGCGTTATCTGGATAGACACCGACGACGAGCTTGCACCATCGACACAACCGGAGTTCGCCGTCACAACCAAAATCCCCGGAGACAAACTAACTGATAGAGGAATCTTTGGCGAAACCAATGACGAAGACGCCGGTGTTTTGGAGGTTGGAGCAGACCTATGCTCGATAACGAAACCATGCTGAAAGGCCTTTTGCCAAAAAAAAAATCAACTTGGGCTTAGCCTTCCGAAATAAATGAGCCCTCCTTAATGCCCTAGGACCCAAATTACATATAACTAATTCGCAACCCAACCCAAATTGAACCAGCCCAACCCAAACTGCAGCAATCACTCGGTCCAGCTTCCCTATCATCTTCTCAAAACTGCCTTCCCACTCCCCAAGGAGAGAACGTAGCGCCTTTGGAGTGCTTTGAACAACCTTACTCCCATCACCCGATCCAGCTTCCCTAGCAGCAGCCCCACAAGAAGAATCTGCAGCACCCACGGGATGAACCAGCAATTGCAAAGAAACCTCCTTTGCTGTTGGCTCAAGAAATACCCCCAGCCTAGAACCTAGAACCCGAAAGAGAAGGTCCTTTCATATCTTCAAAGAAAGCCATTACCTTGCTCAACTGCCCAGAAAATCTACTACAACCCCACCCTCCGCGACCTTCTGGCAACAAGATAAATCCTCTCCGGCATCCCACATACAACTTGAGACGCCACCTCCAAAAAAACGACCGACTCTGTTGCCTCCCTTCTTAACAATTACCTCGTTTGAAGCCTCCCAAGTGGATCTGACGGACACCTTGACTTCAGTACTCCTCAACACTTCTTCGACTGTCACAATCAACCAGGCTACACATCTCGGGCCCAAGGAAACAGCCCCAGCAAAGCCTTTCCTCCTTTCCTCTAGCCGGAGCTCCGGTTTTCCAGTTTCCACCAAAAAGGAGAAAGATTTGGCCTCCACGAAGAAGTGGTTCTCCATACCCAAACTCATGCAGCCAACCCAAAAGAAAAAATCATTATACTAGAGAAGAAAATCAACCAGACGCACCGATCCACCCTAGCTTATTGCTCCAAACGCGCCACTGCTAGGGTAGAGGGAGGGAAGATCAACGAAGAAGAAAGAGAACTAAAGCTTCCAAGAATAGCCCCCAACGAGAGAAACAAGAGCGATATATCTTCACAAACAGAACCAAAAACTCCCACTAACCACCCCCTATGACGGCCCTAAGCCTGTCGCACTGACAGACGGCAGATTGGTAGAGAGACCTAGCGGGACGCGCTAACGCTAGAGGAAGAGAGAAGACTCGCAGCAAATCTCTCTGTCTAAAAAAGAACACGGCTTGAGTTAATGTTTGGGAGTGTTTGGAATATATCTATTTCTTTTGTTTCATATATTACCCTTTTATGTCTTACACTTATTCTTATTATTCGCATTCATTTATATCTACTTATTTTATTACAACTATTTATTTATCGATCTTATATTTCTTTTATACCTATTTTATTTTGACCTCCAACTCACAATGGTTAAGATTTGTTAACTTTTAGCCTTTCTTTTAATACCTACTCTTTAATTAACTAAACACTCAATTCATTTAGACTATAAGACCTTATGAGATTTAATGAGTTATTAACTTGCTTGGATTAAGCTATAATCTTATACTCTACCAACTTGAATAATTTATTTAATAGTTTAAGTGAGATAGAAGGTCTTGGACTCTCAAAGTTTCATCTTTGTATTACATTAACTATTTGCTTATTTAAATGGTTCCTTATTAACTATCCTAACAAACTCTTTATACTTATTAATTACTATAATTTTCCTTTTATCCACAAACGCCATTTCTCCTCCATTTTCCTACACCATTCAGCCCATAAACCAAGCCAAACATAAAGCCAACCAATGAACATCTCCTTAACAAACAACAATGGTCATTCACTTATTCATAATACCCATTCGGTCTTGCTAGAAAAATACCTAAGAAAACTTCACTTCCATAGAAACCCATTCCATGGAACTACCAAAATACAACCAACACAAAGGCCCCAACTCACGGCCATAAACTCCATCAAAACCCATTCTCCATTTCAACCTAAACACCACAAACACGCATTCGGCCATTGATCCCAAAATCACAAACACCAACAACATCAACCGGTTGTAGAAAACAACACACATCACAACTTATCCTAAGATTAAACCCAAACCAAAACCCAAACAATAAACATGATTTTCGTGCTTTATAGTCAATGGGTAAAACGAAAACACAAAGGGAAGCTAGAGATTTTACCTCACAACAACCCATGGCCGAAAACCCATTTTCTTCTTCTTCACAATCTCTACATCATCTCTCTCTCAATCTCTCGATATGTTCTCTCTCTCGGCATCATCTCTCTCGGTGTGGACAGCATGAACGAAGAAAGGGAGAAGAGAAGGAAAGGGGGAAGAAAAGGAAGAGAAAGAAGGAGCGTGTGTGTCTGTGTGAAACCGTGCTTGAGTGATAGACAATGTCTCTCATCCAACCATAGCCACACACGTGGCTGTGGAACATCTCATTTTTATTTTAAACCTCTATCTATCATAAAATACAGCATTATCCCACCATATTTTAATTCTTTTGTTGATTAACAATTGACCCTCCATTTAATTTAACTACAATTTTACTCTTACAATTAATTATTTATCGTACTAAGACTTATTATTACTATTTTATTATTCTAATCTCATTAACATTATCTTAATATATTTTTATTTCAATTCTCTTAATGTAATTATTAAATAATATTGTTACTATACAATTATCACACCAGTATTATTACTGATCTAATATTATTTATATTTTATTAATTCGAATTGCTTAAGGATTATTACTAATAACTCCTTAATTATTTATTGGGCATTACATTTAAAAACTAATTAAACTAGCATATAACCTGCGTAATGCACAAGTCTTTTTAAATGTTTGCCTTTTATTTGCTTTCAAAAACAGAAAATTGTTCTCATATGTTTAGTTTTGAATGAAAATAAGTATAAAGAAGAAACAAAATAGTAAGAATCAAATTATAATTTTAATTATCAAAGCATAAAATACATCCTATATAATTCTGAATATTTGAAAAAGCACATGAATGAAAAAAAAAAAAATCTCATAAACATTCAAATAAAGAATTGCTCAATCAAAAATTTCACAAATAAAATGGAAAAATATTCAGATTTTAAGCTAAACCTAGATTCAAATCAGTGTCTAGTTTTGAAGAGTAGTAAATTTTTAAGACCATAATATAGTGTATGTTATTACGATTTTTTAAATTAATTCAGAGATAATTACGATTTTTTAAATTAATTCCAAAATTTAATATATTGTAGTACGGTATTAAAATGGTACCACCCACACTACACTATCGTTGATTGTCATTTAAAAAGAATTTTGTCTTTTAAAATTTTTTATTTCTCAACAAAAAAAAAATATATATATATTATCGTTGTTATTTTTATTGGAACGAAGGTGTGTTATTCCATCAATATTGAAAAAGTATTACTCATTTTTTCAGGCATTAGTTTCAATATATTATTTTGGAATATGTGCGCCCCATAGGAAACATACATCTAAACTTCTCTTTTCCTTAATAGTCTCATTTTGGTCTATCGAAGCTAGTGGAGGAGGATGTCTTTTGGGAACTGTAGAGTAGTGCTGCGCGTACAAAAATGTTAGAAAATCCTCACACTTGCACATTTGAAATATTATTAAATGGAAAATGCCAAACTTTCTACTTGAATCTTTTTCCTATTCTTTTAAAATTTACAATCACCATTAAATTTGTGAATTCTACACATAAGACTTACATAAATTCATAGATCCAATGGTAATAATAAATTTTAAAAAGATAAGAGAAAAATTTGAATTAAAATCCTAACATTTTTCAGATTGAATAATCGGATGTGCGGTTCTACTTGAAACTGTAAACTCTTTAGGATATTTCTGGAGCCTTGTAAAATGCCAATAAAATACACCAGCCCATTTATTGACCAGCATTAAATCACACTCAGATCAAAGGCTGGTTTACGCTTGGCCACATCTCTTTACCATATGCATGATAGCTAATTTTTCTGTTTGATGTGCTGAGATTTTATGCCTCGCCTCATCTATAACCATCGTAAATACCTTATAAACCACCAATTTATTTTTCTTACGCATTCTTCTTTGACAAAAGAAAAGACTTCTCTGCCTTTCCTGTTCTCAAGTAGTTTCGGAGCCCTGAAATCTAATGGGGTGAGAGAGAGAGGCGCAGATGGGGATGCATGCCTTAAACCTCGGCGTTTTCTTCCCCAGTTACATAGCGACGTCTCCCTGTTGGTATCTCTTCTTAAGGTATCATTACAGCCAAGTGCAAGGGTTGCTTTCAGTGTTTTAGTGAAACTTTTTTTTTTTCTCTATTCTAACAACGAACTCAATGCTAATCAAAAGCAAAAACAAAGAGTCATGAAGCTTTATGGGAATGTAGAGATCATACAAAGTCATGATAATCTAAAACACACAGGTACACAGCAAGATACAAATATAAATACATAATCTAAAGCACATAAATAGTTGGAGAAGGAACTAACCGGCAAGAAAGACAGATGACGTAGAGACAGAAATAAAGAGACGATGGGAGTTTTATAGAGATAGAGTGGGAAAAACCTGTTTGAGAGTCCGAGAGGGGTTCGAAAGAGAGAGACCCAATTCAGCTCGGTTTAGAGGGAAGGGAGAGAGAGTCCGAGAGGGGGTGGCAGAGAGACACAATTCAGTTCGGTTTAGAGGGGCGGGCGAGGGAGTCGGAAAGGGGGTGGCAGAGAGAGAGACCCGGTTCAATTTGATTTTGTATTCAAATGACCAGTTCAATTCTAAAAATAATAGGTTAAATGGCCAGTTTTTTACTTAACAAATATGTGTTCACATCATATGTCCTGATTCTAAGACACTTCGAAATGTGATTTAACTTTTATATATATATATATTAGTTGGGACTGAACGTGCAATGCACGTGTTTGGTTCTCTTTGTTGTATATTACTATAATTGTTAATATTATATTCTAAAATTTATACCTATAAATTGAAAAAATATGATATACTAAAAATGATCATTACATTTTAGATAAATTATTATTGAATTTTGAATCAAATAATACTTTTTAGTTTATATCAAAAAATGTGTACTTAAAAGTGTGAAAGTGGAAGTGGGGTATTTCTTTATTTCTAATTATGATGTGTATCATGTATAGCCTTGTAACTTTGCAATAAATTTGACTAACACAATGCCATAGAAAAAGAAAAAAATTGAAATGGGTCTAAATGACACACTCACCAAAATCTAAATTTCAAATCATACCAATCTAACATTATTTTCGTAGTCTATAATTAGTAGGTATAACAAAACTATAAAACTATAAAAAAAAAAAAAATAAAAAAAAAAAAGAAGTAGAGTTTTACCTATTACAACCTATAGCCGGAATCTCTCATTGGCTTCACCACATTCTTCTTATTATTCTTCTTTTCTTCCTCACCATCCTCTGAAACTCCCGAATCCCAATACAACAAAACGTTTAAGGAAATCACTATCATTGTAGAAGGAGATTCATAATGTTTGCTTTTGTGAGAAGAGGTCAAACCCATCTTCAAAAAACTGACAAAGACTAACAAAAAAAAAATGTAAATTATCTTTTTTCACATGCAGATGCCTTGCTTTTCTCATAAAAGTCATTTGGCTAAATATGAAACCGTACCAGGAGAGGTGAGATATATTTGAAAAAATGGTGAACAAAAATGATGATTAAAGAAGATGAACCAAACCTTATTTGCTCTTTACGGTGGAGAAAAAAATTGAACTCACATTATATTGTTTACGTTTTTACCAGGTTTCATCTGATCTTATTTGTTTTTGTTCGTAATTTTTGAAGTTTGTTGTAAATATAACTGTATCCATGATTATCTAATTGTAACTGTCTTTATTTATCTAGTCATAATTATTTCTCTTTATCTAATTGTAAATAGTAATTTAAAAATTTAAAAAAATTATAAAAGACAAAAATAACCCTGTTTGATTTAACAATGAAGAAGAAAAAAAAAGGGTAAAAACGTAAAATTATATTATAAAATAAAATGCACTATTTACGAAGTATTCATACTTTTTATATACCTTTAGGTAAGGATATATGATATGATTAGGTTGGGTATTGAGCGTATCTTCTAATTATAAGAAAGTTTCTATTTTTATCATAATTATGTCTTAATAAGACATACAAAAGAAGCTTTCCTTTTACCCACAAAACTTTTAGCCTATCGCGTTTAAGCATTTTCGTAAAAGTCTCCATTCAATAAGGTTGTTTTATCACCAACTTGAAATCTAAATAAGTCACAAGTGTCATGATGATTGTAAGTGAATCTTTGGATCAGATGAACAAAAAGCGGGCCTCGTTATATATAATCAATGCTTTCTCCTAATTTTATGTTGCTTTATCATGTCGTGTGAATCCATATTTATCTTAAACGCCTATTTACAACCAATCTATGGAAGGATTTCAATGAACTCCCATGCATCATCATGGTCCATAAATTATACATTATTCATCATCATAGCATTAAGCCATGCATTCTGATTCAAAACTAGTCATTTCAACTGCTTTTTTGTCCAACATAACCATCATTTGGGCCACCAATTTTTGCAAACTATGAGATACTTTATGCTTCCTGTAGTTCGTCAAGTATTCCATGCCCCCCCGTTTCTTCCCCCGCTTGAACAAAGACCGCAAGACTCCAGAAGACTTATTCATCGAAAGCCATAGGAACCAAGGTCAAGAAGGCGAAGAGTGGCTATACAAAACCTCCGAATCATGCTCAGTTGTCGCTGCACTCGTTGCCACAGTGGCCTTCGCCACATCCACCACAGTTCCTGGAGGATCAAGGCAGGATAGTGGCACTCCAATGTTCGAACACCAGCCTGCATTCAAAGTCTTCGCCATCTCATCACTCGTTGCGTTCTGCTTCTCGGTCATCGCCGTGATCACGTTCCAGGTCGGCATCTTACCATCACGGTACCAAAAGAAAGATTATGGCAAGGGCTTGCCGACAAAGCTCTTGGTAGGCTTAACTTCGCTGTTCGTTTCCATAGCTTCAATGCTTATCTCCTTCTGTGCGGCACATTCCCTTATGCTAAAGAATATCCTGAATGCTGCAGCGCTTCCGGTGTATTTAATGGCGTGCCTGCCGCTAATGTTTTATGCCATGGTGCAGTTTCCGTTCTATTTTGATCTTATATGGGCTTTGTTCAGGAAGCTACCACAACGTGGCTACAAGGATGTTCCTCTCCCTCTCTCTAGTGGAGATGGGTGCTAATTGGAATATAAATGAAGGGGTTTTTGTTATAGTGGATTGTTTAGCTGTTAGTAGGTTTTGTGTGTATTGTTTTTTTTTTTTCAAAAGTGTCGGGTGGTTTGTGGCTTTGGTCTGGAATGCTCGGGCCACTCAAACCATGTGTGGTCGCTGAAGTTCAAGTGATGTCAGCATACAGATACTGACGTCAGCACGCCTCTGTCAACGGACGACGACCTTCAGATTGTGTTGAGACCTTTTATGATTGGATCGGATGCTGTAATACCTAGCTTGTTTATAAATACTCATTTCAAAAGTTTAAGAGTGAACTTAATGATTTAAAAAAATATATTCATTCAGTCCATATATAGAAGTTGACGCCACCTTAGCAATAACTGTTTTATCCAAGCCCAAACATATTAATTGCATTGCAGGTAGGGACGAACCCCACCAAAGGGTCTCGCTGCCAAGAAAAATGGGGTCTCGCTGTCGTCATTACGAGCACCCACCAATGATTGATCAACTTGTGCAATGCATTGACACATACCCACATTCCCCATTGATGCAGCAACATGAAGAGGAGTATTCCCTGTGTCGTTTCCAATTTTAAGAGCCTTCTTGCCTTCTGTAGGTCCATTGGAAATTAATATATCTATAAGTTCTTCGACTATATATCTCTTCTTTGCCATTGGAGACAGCCATGTTTTATGCGGTGTACCCTGACCTGGTGCTCCTGACCTTCTGAGCCTCTCGATTACTTCTATATGTGTCCACAACTTTATCCCATTCGCCTTTCATAGCCATTTTCAACAAATCGTTCTTGATCTTCGTCTCCGTTTCCTCACTCATCTTCGTCGAAGCCATATGAACAAGGGAAGACCAAGTGAATACATCTAGCTGGTCAGATTGGGAATATTGCTGTATTTATTTATACAGCTATTGTCACACCTAAGAGAGTGTACAAGTGAGACGGTTATTAACCGCTTATAACCGAATAACAAAAAATAATTGAATAATAAAATAAAAATCGAAAATAACCGCAATTGGATAACCTGATAACCGCCTAAGCCGGTTTCCGTTATTAGTTATAGGTTTTGGAAAAACCGGTTAATAATCAGATAACCATTTTATATATTATATATATATATATGTTAGAATATACAAAAAATAGAGAATATTTCAATATCAACTAATAAATATGAAATATGAGGACAATATATTATATTTTCTTATATTCTATATATATATATATATATATATTATTATATATATATATATATATAATTTAAAATCTATATAAATTCAGCCCTATGTATTATTTTTATGTTTTTTTTTTGTTTTATTAAACTCATGTGTTATTCTTATGTCATTTCTAATATTTTATTTTTATAGGAGTATAAAATAGCTCGAAAAAGAACCAAAAAATGAGTTTAAAATAATCCAAAAAGAAGTCCAAAAAATTAAAAGAAAGTCTAAAACGTCCATTATGTCAAAATTGGTTACAAGTTAATAACCGGTTATTGGCAACTGCAACCAGCCTAGCTACCGGTTATGGTTATTTAAAATTGAATAACCAAAGATCCCAGTTGCGGTTAAAGTTTGTAAGGAATAACAGTAACCGGAACCAGTTACACACCCCTACACACCCCCAAAAGGAAAGCCTATTCCACATTCTCAAATGTTTTTTTTTTTTTTTTATTTCTTTAGGAAAATATTTTGTACTTTTCACGAAAATATAACCAATTGCTAGGAAGCTATCTTTTTCAACCACACTATATATCTATCATGATTTGTTTAACTATTTCTTTGGTTAGTCCATTCCCTATATAAGTAGCCACTCTTTTGGTATAACAAATGAAAGGCAATAATTATGTTGCGCATGGGGTTGCCAAAGCAGCAGTTAATTAAACAAGTTTGGGATCGAATACATTAAAAATACTTTAATTATCTCCCACTAACTAGAAATGTAGCAGTACCAAAACTAATTGATTTCAACATTAATTATAGAATCCAATTTGGCTTGCTAAAGAGGATTGGATTGTAAGACGGTTTATGGTCATATAAGTCCTACATTGATTATTCACTACTCAGTTGAAATAGGTTATATAAATGATGAGTCGTGACAACCGACAAGTGAAGGCCTGGGACTCAAGCAAAGTATGTTCGATCCACATCAGTATTCAGGATGAATTTTCTCCATCTTTTTTCACAACGTAATTTAACCTTCTTTTTTTGAACAAAAGAATTCCAATCTCACTTTAAAAAGAGAAACGAATTCTTTAAAGGAGAAAGCAAAAAAGGATATTAAAGCTGAAAAATGGTGGCCAATTATTTCTTAATTAACTACTTTACAGTTCTTATTCTTTTGTTTATTTGTTTATTTTGGTGTAGTTCTTTAACCATTCAGGTATGAATTCTTTCCTTCTTTGTTCCTGCAGGAAAAAGAAAAAATTTCGTTCTTACAAAAAATATCCTGTCTATAAGTTTTTTTTATTTCTTTATTATTTTTTTTAATAAAAAAAAATCTATCAGAAAGGAGAGAAAAAAAATCTCGTCCGAAACGTTAACAAAAAGAGAATCAACTTGATTGAATGCTGCTTGATTTAGTATATCTTGTTTTTACTTATTTATTGGGTTTATTGTAGTTAGAAACAGAATTTGAAACTCTGGTTTTTGATACCAGATAGCTTGTATTCATTGAGTATTTATATGTAATTACAATAACATTAGTTACATTGGAAAGTATATACAATAAGTGGCTGTACTAACTGTTACAATTTAAACTTTAAACAACATGTTCAACTTCCTTCAGTTACGCAATCCTCTTTAATCCAGCTACTGTTATGTAGTTCAAAAGTCACACAATATTTGAACTTCTGTCAGTTACGTACTCATTTAATTCAGCTACTGTTTTGTAATTCAAAAGTCACACATCTTCAATTGCTTCCTTATCTGGAACGGTAAAGGTGATGGAATGAGTATGGTTAACATCCTCCCTCAAGCTAATAGGGAGGGAACGAACCATGCATGAGCTTATCTCTTAACAATAGAAAATGGGTTGATGTGAGACCTTTTGTAAAAATATCAGAAGGTTGATCTGTAGTTGATATATAGTGAGCAACCAAATTGTTGTTAAACACTTTCTCGTGAATAAAGTGATAATCCACTTCGACATGTTTAGTACAAGCATGAAAAACAGGATTAGAGGATAGAGATAGAGTACCAATATTGTCAACCCACAAGCAAGGAGCAGAGAATAGGAACAGTCGAACTTTTTTGAGTAACATACGAATCCAATATAATTCAGCCACAGTAAGAGCCATAGAACAATACTGAGCTTCTGTACTTGACCGAGCAACAGTAGGTTGCTTCTTAACAGCCCAAGAAATCAAGCACGGACCTAAGTAAATTGCATAACCTGTCGTGAATTTCCTATCATCAAGACATCCAGCCCAATTAAAGTCACAAAAACCGTTCAATTTCAAAGAACTCGATGTATAATACAAACCATAATGCAAGGTGCCCTTAAGATACCGAAGAACACGTTTGGCAGCTGTCAAATGCACTAAAGTTGGTCAATGAAGAAACTGACATAATTGATTAACACGATACGCAATATCCGAGCGAGTCAACGTACAATATTGAAGAGCACCAACAATGTGACGATATTCTTTGAGATTAGAGAGAGGATCACCTTGAGACTTGGAAAGTTTACCACCTGAAACACAAGGGGTAGATGCGGGTTTGGCTCCATCCATTTTAACCTAAATAAGCAAATCAATGATATATTTTCCTCGATGAAAATGGAGACCATGGGAGTCACGATTAGCCTGAATCCCCAAGAAAAATGAAAGATCACCAAGGTCTTTTAATGCGAACTCACATTTAAGTTGAGAAATAATAGCACCAACAGCAGCAGGAGTATTACTAGTTACAATGATATCATTAAGTATACTAACAGAAAAATACTCACTGATTTACGGTGAAAAAAGAACAAAGAGGTGTCTACACTCGAATCGACAAATCCAAGATCCAACAACGCTTGAGACAAGCAAAGGAACCAAGCTCAAGGAGCTTGTTTAAGACCATAGAGAGACTTATGAAGCTTACAGACAAATTCCGGATGAGTAGGATCCTCAAACCCCTTAGGTTGTTCCATAAAGACCTCTTCTTCCAAATGCCCATGTAGGAATGCATTAGAAACATCTAATTGGTGAATAGGCCAATTGTAGAGGTGCACGGTTGCAGGCTTAATGATAAGACTAAAAGTTTCTATAAAATCAAGGCCATCAACTTAATCAAAGCCCTTTGCAACGAGTCGTGCTTTGTACCTGTCAATCAAGCCATCAGATTTCTGCTTAAGTTTGTAAACCCATTTGTTACATACAACATGATTATAATCAGGTCTTGGACACAAAGTCCAGGTTTTGTTGGCAATAAGGGCCTCAAACTCAACTTGCATTGCAGATTCCCAATTCGGATTCCCTACTGCCTATTTGTAAGTGTGAGGTTCTGGAGGAAGAACAATCGAAGACAAGGCTGTGAGTGGATATTTTGTGGAAAAGAAAAGCTTGTATTAGGGAATTATTTAGGCTTCAAAGAATTGGTTTGGGACCGAGTGATCATGCGAGTGGCAGGAGAAGGGGTAGGAATAAGTATGAACTATCGGTGGAAGGAGAAGCATGGTTATAGTGAGGTTGATAATGTGGACTATCGGGTAACACTTTAGTAGAGGTAGCAGATGAGATATGTGGTGATGAGTGTGACACATTGTCAAAAGAAAGAGGTGAAGTGTTCTTCGTGATAGATAGAGACAGTGAAGATTTGTTTGGAACCGAACCAGTAGCAGGAGTATTTAAATCAAAAGAAGAGACTAAAGGAACGAAAATACCTGGTAAGGATGGGCTGCTGACTGGGAGAGCTGCTACTTGGGGAGTAGAAGCTAAGACTCCATCTTGTGCTGGAAAATTAGTTTCATAAAAAATAACGTGCCTAGAAATATAGACACGATGAGAAGTAGGAACCAAACACCTATATCCTTTTTTTTATTTGTGCTATAACCTAAGAAGATGCATTTTTTGCTGCGAAAAGACAATTTGTGGGAATTATATGATCTAAGTAATGGGAAACAAGCACAATCAAATGACCTAAGAGTGGTATAATCTAGATGACATTGGAACAATGTGAAATAAGGGGAATTATTATGGAGAACGGGAGTAGGCATACGGTTTATCAACTAAATGGTTGTAAAAAATGCATCCACCTAATATTTATTTGAAAGATGAGATTGAGCTAACAAAGATAAGCCATTTTCAGTGATATGCCTATGTTTACATTTAGCAATACCGTTTTGTTCTGATGTATATCATGTGTTTCAAGAAATTTAGTGAAGGTATGTGAAATATATTCACCACTGTTGTCAATTTGAATTTGTTTAATTTTGCAAGAAAACAAATTTTCAACAAGACTTTTAAATTTCATAAAACAAAGAAATACATCAGATTTTTGTCTTAGTGGATACATACAAGCAAACCGGGAATGATCATCAACAAACAAAACATAGTATTTGCAACCTCCTATAGAAACTATGGGAGAAGTCCACACATCTGAGTGGATTAATGCTAGAGGAGAAGTGGATTATCGAGTAAAAGCTAAGAAGGGAAATTTTTTGCTCTTGGAAACCTGGCACGGCTCACACAAAGGAGTTTTTGTGGAACTCGAAACTTGAAGCAAAGAGTGTTGTAGTAGATATTGAATGGTAGCAGATGTGGGATGTCCCAGGCATAGATGCCAAATATGTAAAGGTGCAGAAACTTCTAATAAAGCAATAAATGAAGAAGCAGTGGCTGCTTGGTGAGAAGCCTTATTTTTTCGAAACTGTTGTAGAAAGATGGGGTATAGCCTAGCTCTACTCGGCCCTTGCAGGAGCACCGCCTTGGTTAGCATGTCCTTTATAACAAAATGGGAAGAGGTAAGTTTAAAGTAGCAATTGTTATCTTTACAGAATTTTTGAATCGAAAGTAGATTAGAGGAAGCATTTGGGCAATGCAAAATATCATTAAGTGACAATTTTGTATGGGGAGTAGTGAGAAGAGAAGAACCCGTATTAGATATCTGAAACCCATTACCATTGCCAACAGTAACACTGTC
This sequence comes from Betula pendula, assembly GCA_900184695.1. NCBI lineage: Eukaryota > Viridiplantae > Streptophyta > Magnoliopsida > Fagales > Betulaceae > Betula > Betula pendula. The sequence continues at coordinate 126,392 of FXXK01001924.1, forward strand.
GTTGCCCGTATAAGGCTACTATAGATTCAGATTCTCAATATCAGCAGTCACATGATTGTTAGCACTACTGTCTAGGTACTAAGATTGTTCTTCTTCAATAGCAACATGAGTATAGGTTGCCATTGCAGCTAGTTGAGAAGGTGGATGTCACCCTTGAAAAGAAGTGAAGTCCATTCGATAGTAGCAATCAAAGCTTGGTGACTTGTTTTTCCACAAATTTGACATGGAGGTCTATTAGTAGAAAAAAGTGAGGAATGACTCAAAGAAGGTTTACCAAACATATTTTTGGATGGAGTTACAGCAGAGGCTAAATTGGAGAATTGTTGTTTGGGCATATGTTGTCTTGGTGGACCACGTTATTGTGGTGAGAACTTTTCTTCATGCTATAATGAGGAGCTCGTGGCTTCTGAGCAAAGAATGCAATCTAATTGGCTGTTGGAGGTGCACTTTGCTGATGGATGTCAAGCATATGATCGAAATTGAGCAGTTCTGCTTGAAAATCAGCAAATGAAATTGATTGCTCACGAGTGACAAAGTTGAAGGTAGTGATAAAATTCTGATAGGAGAAGTTGAGACCTCCCACAATATAGGAAATCAATTCCTCATCATTGATAGGGTTGCCAGTAGCAGCCAATTGATCCACCCAATTTTTGGCAGTCAAAAGATAATCAGAACACCCTTTGGCCCCTTGCTGCATTGTTTGCAATTGTTTTCTCAAATGAGAGATATGGGACTTAGAGTTAGGTGCAAAATGTGTTGCTAAATGAGCCCAAACCTGACGTGAGGTATGCGATCCATAAACAGTGGAAAGAACCTTATCAGTTAGCGTGGCATTTATCTAGGCCAAAACAAATTGATCTTCTGCCAAACAGAATATTCTAGATTTATGGAAGAAGTGAGCTTCCCTTCCGCATCAATAATGAATTGCAGAGTACAAGGCTCTGAGCCATCAACAATACTCAAGAGATCATGGGTACGAAGAGCTGGTAAAAATTGAGTAGTCCAAGTAATGTAATTGGGTCCATCTAGTTTGGAGACTAGTGGAGTGATATTGGGTGGAACAAATGTGGCGGAAACATTGGAGGATGAGGCCATTTTAGAGGGATCGAAAAAAAAAAAAGTGTTAGCCTAAAAAAGGCTCTAATACCAAGTTAGAAACAAAATTTGGAACTTTGGTTTTTGATACCAGATAGCTTGTATTCATTGAGTATTTATATGTAATTACAATAACATTAGTTACATTGGAAAGTACATACAATAAAGTGGTTGTACTGACTGTTATAAGTTAAACTTTAAACAACATGTTCAACTTCCTTTAGTTACGCAATCCTCTTTAATCTAGCTACTGTTATGTAGTTCAAAAGTCACAACATTTGAACTTCTGTCAGTTACGTACTTATTTAATTCAACTACTGTTTTGTAATTCAAAAGTCACACATCTTCAATTGCTTCCTTATCTGCAATGGTAAAGGTGAGGGAATGAGTATGGTTAACAACTATGGATTGGACTTCCTAGGAAAAATAGTAGCTATACTTATTCAGTAATTTTAAATGGTAATTACGAACAAAAAATTAAAAATCAAGTATACGAACCTCGAACCATTGGACTATACTTTGGTCATCAAAGTGGAACCCATTCTCTCTGCTCGGAGGAACAAGGGCAGATTTAGGGTTGTGTAGCAGCTGCACTAAGACTGGGATTGCTGTATCTGTGGCGACCCGATTTCATCACCTAATTTTTTTTTGAAACCGAATAGTCACAGAGGCTCATGTAAAGCCCACATCATCAACTCATAATCTGAGCATATCACATCAGAGTTAACAACATACGTTACCACGGACAAATAACTCACAGTGGAAGAGACACATAAAACGGGAAAGCTGACATAAACTATATACAACAGTTTTACACACAAACCAACAACAAAAAGGCTATCAAAAATGCCACATACGGCATAGCCAAAGTACATCATTCCTGTTTCTACATAATATAACAATAGATGATACAACAAAACTAGACTACTATAAAGAGTCTAAACAAAATACCCAATGGGCGTACATCGCCCTCAGACATCATATCCCAAATAGGCAGCCACTGGATCTTCCATCAAGATCCACTGTACCTGCAACAATAGCATCATCTATGTAATCATAGAGGTCATCCATGATTACATAGGGGAAGAAAAGAAGAAAGGGTAGTCAACAGTTCATAAAAGAATGAACTCCCCGAGGTTTTCGCAATGAGCCAAACTTTTATTTATGTAATCGCTAACATATCAGCTACTAAACTTCATATAAATATACTTTTTCATTTTCAAACTCTGGTGTAGCTGATGAAGTAAACAACACATTCATAAAGCATTTTGAATCAAATATAATAACTGTGAATATATGCATATGCTCCAAAATACGTTGGATCATATACATATAAATCATTTAATGCATACTTATACATAATAAAATTCCACAAAACATCATATGCAAACCAGCTGTAAACGTATACATAAGTTCTTTTCCATGAAAACTCTTATGCATACCAATACATCTAGCATGAAATACCTCTCAAACCAATACACATAAATCATCAAGAACAATGCAATGCATGCTTTAATCTTCCACTTTTCTTTACTTTCGTAATGTGTACATCATGCTTAACGGACTCAGCCGAGCAGCTGCACACACCGGCCTCAGGGACAACTCCCTAGCCTCGCGCATAATGGCCCCAGCCCTAGCACTTTTCATAACTTTCTTTACTTACATCATATAATGGGCCTACCGTGAGAGTTGGCCCCTTCCCCTATCGCGCGCTACCTTACTCCGTGGGCATATTGCCCCTCCGCTTCTTTAACTTTCATCTTATGGGCCTAGCCCTCTTCTTTATCTCTTGAGTATTAACCCATGTTCATGCTCACACATCAATGCACATGCTCATGTCAATGCCCTTACAAATCTCAACAATCATGTCTTAACAACTGAAATTAAATCAATTCTCATTCATCATAAGCTCAAAATCTTAAAGCACAAAATATCAATAAATCATAGTATCTCTTTCATATCTTAACACTTTCAAAATCACAACAACAATATCACTCATATCTCATCAAATACTTCATAAAACATTGAAAGTATCAAGTAATAACAAATAGGGGCGGAACCAAGATTTTGGGTGTGGGAGGACGAACTTAAATAAATACATATGATCTCTCTATAAGTTTTTGTGATTATTGCAACAATTAATTAATATATAAACTTTTTTTTAAAAAATCAGATTATTCAATTTTTGCTCTAATTGGTAATATTGATTTTTAATGTGATTAATTCTAAGAGAGAAAAGCTTTCTTTTTTAACTTAACGCTGGCAAAAATAAAATTCAGTAACAACAATGATTGAAAAACCATCCATTTTCAAGCAAGATAATATAAAACAAAATTTACTTTGCACCATATATTCTCTTCATAAACTATTAACTAAGCAAAAAGCTTACATAAAAACACATAATAATTCAAAAAAAGTAAAAAAAAAATGAAAGAACAAGACTTTTGGGGAGACATTCGTCCCCCCAGTAATTCATGTGGGTCCGCCCCTGATAACAAATCATTCTCAAACAACATATGAATGGCTCGCCTTTTCCATAGCTTTAAACAATCTTTAAAAGCATTAAAATTCTATTTTCTCAACTTGTTTAGCATCTTTAAAACATCTAAAATCATTTATAAAATCATTCAAAAACATAAATCGTAATTCGTCCTCAGTGAGTAAAAGATTACTCACGTCAATCCTTGATGCTATAATTTGGATATCAATCCAACCTCTAAGCCACAATAAGCTGCAATATTACATTGCATGCAATCTTAGACACCATCTATAACTCAAAATAAAATCAACAAGTGCTTATAACCTCATAATCACTTAACCCATAATACCCAAGGCTTAATGGAACTCATAACATGATTCCATAAGCTAAAAGAGTTAATCCATGGCAATTTACAATGGATTAACATGCTACATTGTAACTTTGAGTAAAATTACCAAGCTAGACTTAGACACTTACCACAATGATATGAAGACCCGGTTGAAAGAACTTTGATCCAACGTTTGGGCTCCACAAAAGTGATAAACCCTAGACAAACAATCAAGATTAAGCAACATGCAAATGGTGTTTAGCTCAATCTTGAGAAAATGAACTTAAGTTTGAGAATTTACCTCAAACGATCGGTGGAAATGATAATCTAACACCGTAGAATGCGTTACCGGTGTTAGAAGTCACAACCCAAACCTCAAAAGATCACTCTCTTAAGGTTTAGAGCAAACCCTAGGAGAGAGGGGAGAGCTCCAGTTCGTTCCAGTTCAGAAAAAGTGAGAAATGAACTGAAAAATCGCATTTTCACCCTTTTATACCCGGTTATACTGTTCATACGTCCGGACGACTTGCGGACGGTGCATACTGAGTGAACAGTAACAGGGTTCGTCCGGACGCGCTGCGGACGACCTGCGGACGGTGCCGTTTTGACCCCTAAAACGATCGAATTA
>FXXK01001924.1:135921-141204 GCA_900184695.1 Betula pendula
TCGGGACACTGCCGAGACCCATTTGGGACACCACGGGACCCTGTAAGGACCCAACCGGGACATCACTGAGACCCGCCTAGGATATCGATGGGCCCCAGTCGGGACTTGTGATGGCCCGTTGGGTACGTAGCACCTTGTAAGGCTACCGGCCCTACGATTCTCCATCCAAATGGCCCGTTAAGTACGCGATGGTCTGGTCCCGTAGGCTACCCAGCTCCCACTGGCCTTACGATTGTCCAACCATTACTCATATTATCCTCTTTGGGTGGTCCTATAAGTTATCATCTGATAATAGCTTGAAAGTGCCTATTTTTTTTATTAAAATAAACATTATCATACTTTGTTTTATTCTAATTCTTATATTTTATAGTTAATTTTAGAATAATGTTTAATTATTAATATTGAGTTTAAATAAAACATTAATGCTAAGTAATTGTATTTTTTATAGGATTTGGAAAAGAAAAAAAGGAAAGTCAAAGCAAAGTTCAAACTAAGCCAAGTCAATCCAAGCCAAGAAAAAGCCAAGCCAAAGAAAAGCTAAGCCAATAAAGAAGAAGGAAGAGTATGCGTGAAAGACCAAGAAAAAGAAAGAGGAAAAAAACGTGGGCCCCAATCCTTAGAGGATTCCTAATAGAAGGAAGATAGAATCCTAGTGAGAGGAGAATTGGTTTTTCTAGGGAATTAAAGCAGCACGTAAAGAAGAGGACCATGGGGATATTTTTTTTCTTCACTTTTTGGTTTGGCTCTCACGGAAGGAGGAGCTGAACGGAGAGCTACGGCAAAGAAAGAAAAGGGAACACAAGAGAAAAGGCAGACCGAATTATAGCAGCACCGAACAGAATTAAGCAGAGGTGAAAAGGTGAACAAGAAAAAGAACGGAGAACCAGCAGACGTGAAGACAAGAGAAAAAGAGAACCAGAAAAAAAAAACAGAGAAGCGGACAGGAACGTTTGGGGGAAGCTTCAGATTTTTTTTTCAGTTTTTTTTTTCTCACGTTGGAAGACAGCCGACTGGTTTCCTTTTAATTTCAGTTTTATTTAATTTTAGATAAGGTTTAATGTTTAGTACTTTGATTATGGAATTTATTTTCATAATTATGAGTGGCTAAATTTCTAGCTAAGGCTAGGGGTAAAGCTTAGTATTTTTATTATGTGTTCTTGAGACAATTTGTTCTTCATAGATTACTGATTAAATTTTGGGGATGATTTTAATTTGAGAATAGTTTCATGTTACAAGTTTATTTTGATTCATTATGATTTTTTGTTTATATCAAATGCTTACTTTATTTGATTTGTTATGATTCGAAAATATAGTGAATGCTTAATTTATTGTAACATTGTTATAAAAATCAAATTCTTTATCAACCTGCTTGAGGAGGGGGAGGAATCGCACCGGCCCACATATCATCAGAAATCAAATGCCTTTACAGAACATTCAAGAGGTCGAACTATTTGATGTATGGGGTATTGATTTCATGGGTCCTTTTCCCCATTTCCTTTTTGATACCTTATACATTCTTGTGGGGGGTGGATTTAATGTGTCCAAATGGGGTCGGCAGGCTATCCCCTCAAAAACTTAATGATCATCGAGCTTGTTGTGAAGTTTCTTGCCAGGGAAATATTTCACTCGATTTTGGGACACCAAGAGCAATCATTAAGTGATTTTGGAGGAAGCCATTTTAACAAATCAACCTTTTACCTCTGTTGATAAAGAAGCTTACGGATCACACCATTAAGGTGCGGCACTCCATATCATCCCGCCGGACAAGTGGACAATGGAAATCAGCAACCGAGAAATCAAGGGCATCCTAGAGAAGACGGTGAAACTACCAGAAAAGGATTGGTCTTTGCGATTGAATGATGCCACTATGGGCCTATCGAACTGCTTACAAGACTCCATTGGCATGTCGCCCATATCGGTTAGTCTTTGGGAAGGCATGCCATTTTACCTGTGGAATTTGGAGCATCGAGCATACTGGGCCATAAAGAACTCAATTTTCAATATGAAGCAAGCAGGTGAAAAGCGGAAGTTACAGCTGGTTGAGCTTGAAGAATTGAGGCATGATGCCTATGAAAATGCAAGCTCTACAAGGAAAGAACTAAAGCTATCATGACAAGCACCTTGTCAGGAAAGAGTTTCATGTAGGCAGCAAGTATTGATCTACAATTCAAGATTGAGACTTTTTCCTGGTAAACTCAAGTCTCGCTGGCATGGCCCTTATGTTGTCAAAAAAGTGTTTTCCCATGGAGCTTTGGAAGTCCATTGCCAGAAAACTGATCAGACATTCAAGGTAAATGGGCACAGAGTAAAACCCTACATGGATACAAAGCTTGAACCAGAGGATGAAGATTTGGGCACTCCATTCTGGCCCAGTCTGTAGAAGCACTACCAGGAGCGCTCGCCGCAAATTCTGATGAGCTCGAGTGCATCTGTCCAGCATAGTGGTACTGCGGGCCACTACATGCACTAAAGAGCCTATCCTTTAAATTTTCTGTTTTGTTTTTCATTATTCGTTTCATTGTTGGTTAGTTCTATTGTTTTTAGTTTCCTTTGTTTGTTTCAGAGATTTATTTTCAGGAAAAGTGTGCTTGCATTCAAGTTGTGGGGTATGCTACGAGCCATACCTATTCCAACCAGTTTTCTCAATTCTCCCTGGTATGATCTTTCCACTTTCTCTACACATTGAGGACAATGTGTAATTCAAGTTTGGGGCATGGGAGACACACACACACACACACACACTTTGTCCATATTTTTTGAAAAAAATTGCATATTCTTTGTTATTCTTAAGAATTTGGTTGATCTGAAACTGTGATGAATTGAATTTCATTGGCGAGCTTAGAATGTTGAACACATGATCATATAATTAGGGTTCTAGGTCTTGTTGCTTACCTTTGACATTGAGCATTCACTTGTTTCAATTCGAATTGCCACGAGCACATTAACACATAGTTTTGTGAGGTACGACAATTGTGAACCTGATTGTGTATGCTTTCAATGTCTTGGGTGAAGCTGGGTGACTTGTTGGATGGATACCTTGGCATAAAAAAAAAATAAAAAAAAAAAAAAAAAAAAAAAAAACCATTTTCGAAGTTTTCACCGAGAGTAACTGGACTTCTTGCCTCATTAAGCATTGAATGTTCACGTCAAAAGGTGAGAATTTTTTGGATTGGTTAAAGTAGAGATCATTTTCAAAGTTTTCACTGAGTAACTGGACTTCTTGCCTCACTAAGCATTGAATGTTCACGTCAAAAGGTGAAGATTTTGGATTGGTTTAAAAAAAAAAAAAAGATCATTTTCAAAGTTTTCACTGAGTAACTTGGACTTCTTGCCTCACTAAGCATTGAATGTTCACGTCAAAAGGGTGAGAATTTTGGATTGAGTTGAAGCATAAAAAAAAAAAAAAAAAAAAAAAAAAAAAAAAAAAAAAGATAAAAGAGAATGCCATGGTTGTTCAATCCGATGGGGACCCAGTCAACTTTGAGATATTGAGTCATTACACATCAGAATAATTTGAAGGCCTCATAATTATGTGTTGGTTCACTTTACACGGAATTGAAACTTATGAAATCTCAGCTTGTCAATTGTGAGTGGTAGACTTTTAAATTCTAATTTCATTTTGAAGATGGAGTTTATCCTTTTAAGTTTGCTAATGAATGAGAATCATGGTTGTTTTGTGATACTTTAGTCTTGGAGATAACATGACTTATGCATAATGTTTGTGGGTATCATTCCTGTTAAACCCTCACGAGACTTCACTCGTCCTATTAGGGATGCCTAGGGGTTTAAAAGGCTTGTTGCATACGCTAAATGCAATCGTGTTTCCCACGACAGAGGAGTTAGAGTAGTTGTCTTTTATTTTCAGTTTGTATTGCTAAGGGACTAGCAATATGTAAGTGGTGGTTGGTGTGATAAGTGCTAATGACACATTCAAGCCCCTTAATTCACATATGTTAATCTCTTAGTTTCATTATAATATGATATTTTGTGTTGTTTTTGTGTTTTTCCCTTATTTATAGGTTTTGGAAGAAAAGAAGTCAATTCATCAACTCGGGCTCAAAACACATGAACTGTGCAAAGTTGCTGAAAATCTGACCTTTGTGCACTATTTTTGGCATAACTCTTAGCTCAAAAACTCGGATTAAGGCAAGGTCAAGTGCGTTGGAAAAGAGATCAGAGAGAAACAATCATCAAGCAAAACCTAAAGCAGATAAGGTTCGCTCGAGCAACTTATCAAGATGGCTCGAGCGACCTTGCGCGGTGAACAGTAACGTCGCAGACCCGATTTGGAAAATCCTAAACCTACTCCAACTCGATTTTGGACTTCCTAGGGTGCCACGAAATTGACTAGGGGTTGTTCCTAAAACTCTATAAATACTCCCCTAAGTCCTCCAAAACAATCACACAAGCTTGAGGAGAGGAATCAAAGGCTTCAAAGAAGGGTTTTCTTAGTTCTTTATTTCTTTTTAAGTTTTTCTTTGTTATTTTCTTATGGGATGATTTTCATCCAAATTATGTGTAGCTAATACTTTAGTTAGGGCTCGATTGAAGCCCTAATCATGTTCTTTAAGGTTTCAATTTGTCTTGCTACAATTCATGTTTTGATGCTTAATGATTTTATCTCGGGTTTTTGTTCGTTCTTCATATGGGTTATGTATGGGGTTTGATCATCTTATGCATATAACATGTGTAGAGTGTGTTATCTAGGTCAATTTGGGGATGACCGGTCCTGGGCCTAGTAGAGTGACAAAAGAACCAATTGCGGGTTCTTGGGGTAATCAACATGAAAGACCGGAATATACACCATGTTCTAGGTTTTAGTGTGTTTGTCGACTCCATAGATTTATGCTTTCTTGAGGAACAACTTAGTATACACCCATGCTAAATCCCTCAAGAAAGAAAAGAGGTTAGAGTATCACACCATGCCTAATCTCGTTGTTAGGGAAATCAATAGCTTTTGGAGTATACACCCATGCCCTTAGGCTGGCAAACATTGAGTATCTTGACATGATTGTAGCATTGTGCATATTGTTTACCTTATTTGAGTATGATTAGTGGTGGATATCGAGAAGCCCTAGCCTTTTATCTTATTATTTCAATTCAATCTTAATTGTATCTATTCGAATATCTTATTTGGAATTGCTTTTTAACATAGTTTACCAATCCTCGTGGAATGTTCTCGTATTGCCCGTCTGTATACTATTGTTTTGATCTTGTGCTTACTTGCGGTATAAACGTGCATTTATTCGCTATTTAATTAGGTGTTTTTGATATTTGTTTATA
>FXXK01001925.1:8690-32711 GCA_900184695.1 Betula pendula
GAAACAAAAAAAAAAAGGAAATTGGCATCTAAGCAATCCTAGTACAAAGAATCAATTCAAACCTGACTCCATGGAAAGCATAGAAATTAAAGAAGCCGAGCAATTCGGCCACGACCTCGCATCACTCAGCTTAGATTCTGCATACCCACATCCTGACAACTTTGCCACACTGAATGATGAAGCGTATAACTACGAGTGGCTGTTCGGAACCAGTCTCGTCAACAGCGTTGTTGTGGTGGATAATCTTCCAGTGGTCGAAGCTAACGGAGTGGAAAAGCTTGAATCTTTGGTTCAGATGAACTGCGGCCAGTATGGCGTGATTAAGAAAGGTGGGGTCTCGAGGACCCTCGATCCGAGAACCCAGAAGAGCTTAGGTTATTGCTTCACAGAATATAGCACTCGCAAGGAAGCTGAGAATGCTCAGAAGAACATAAATGGTCGGAAGATGGACGAGGGACACACATTGTTAGCCTATTTATACAATGAATTTGACGGGAATATGGACCCTCCTGATGGAGGACTCCTCCGGAGACTGCACCCTACTTTGACAGGGAACATTTTCCGAAAACTCCTGTCGTGCACAGTGGCAATTCTTATTTCTAAGCAAGAGGTTACATCATTCCTCCCTACTATTTGCTCTACTACTTCTCCGTGTATAGATATATATGTCTAGATGTTTTACAAAGCTCTATTTAAAAGAAAAAGTGGTGAAGGATACGTGGCTGTCAACCGAAGCGCGCAACAGGCAAGGCTCGGGAGTAGGCACGTACTTCACCAATTCCTTGGTAGAAGTACAGAAGAAGGAGAGGAACATGTCATGTTGTTTAATTTTTCAAAGAAACAACAGCAAAAGGCTAACATTTCTTAAGTATTATTAAAAAAACCTTTGCTCTTCGAATGTCCCTTATAGCAGGAATTTTTTACAAAGGCACATGAGAATAAAAAAATTTTCAACTGAACCTCAAGGTTCAAAATTTTTCTTCAACCTCCGGGTTCTCAAATATTTTCCTTGAACCTCCGGGTTCCCAAAATATTTTTCTGGAACCTCCGGGTTCCCAAAATATTTTTCCGGAACCCTCCCGGGTTCCAAAATATTTTTCTGGACTCCCGGTTCCCAAACATTTTCTTGAACCTCCGGGTTCCCAAAAATATTTTTCTTGAACCTCCGGGTTCCCAAATATTTTTCTTGAACCTCCGGGTTCCCAAATATTTTTCCGGAACCTCCGAGTTCCCAAATATTTTTCGGAACCTCCGGGTTCCCAAATATTTTTCCGAAACCTCCGGGTTCCCAAAATATTTTTCTGAACCTCCGGGTTCCCATAATATTTTTCCGGAACTTGGCCTCCTAAAATATTTCTGGAACCTCCGGGTTCCCAAACATTTTCCGGAACCTCGGGTTCCCAAATATTTTTCGGAACCTCGGGTTCCAAAATATTTTCGGACACCTCCGGGTCCCCAAATATTTTTCCGGAACCTCCGGGTTCCCAAATATTTTTCTGGAACCTCCGGTTCCCAAAAATTTTTCGGAACCTCCGGGTTCCCAAAATATTTTTCTGGAACCTCCGGGTTCCAAATAATTTCTGGAACCTTCGGTTCCCAAAATATTTTTCCGGAACCTCCGGTTCCCAAAAATTTTTCTGGAACTCCCGATTTCCCAAATATTTTCTTGAACCTCCGGGTTCCAAAATATTTTTCCGGAACCTCCGGGTTCCCAAAATATTTTTCTGGAACCTCTGGGTTCCAAATATTTTTCCGGAACCTCCGGGGTTCCCAAAATATTTTTCTTAGAACCTTCGGGTTCCCAAATATTTTTTTTCGGAACCTCCGGGTTCCCAAAATATTTTTCTGGAACCTTCGGGTTCCCAAATATTTCCCTTGAACCTCTGGGTTCCCAAAAATTTTTACCGAAGCTCCGGGTTCCCAAAATTTTTTTTTTTTCTTAAACCTCTGGGTTCACAAGATTTTTTCCGAACCTCCGGATTTCCAAAAATTTTTCAAGCTTCAAAGAGTCATGCAAATCCCTTCGGCCTCGAATGAAAAAGAAGTTAGCGGAAAAGCATCTACGAAAGATAAGTAATCACATTCTTTACCTTTGTCACTTCTCTTTTGCATTGCTATATTGCCTTCTTGACAATAGGCATTATCTGCCGAATAATAAAATGTGAAATTCACATATTTTTCTTGAGCAAAGTCAAAACTTCACTAAAAAAAATCCCTAGAGCTAGTGTTGTTGTCCTTTGCAGATTACATTCAAAGATTGTGTCGCTTGTCGGCATGGCCAAAAACGGCTAAGCAAGCCACGCAAAAAAAAAAAAAACTTCTGCCTAAGCACAGGCAGCGCTTGAGGCAAAAAGTTCGGGGGAAACCACCCGAATGCTTCGAGACTCTCCTTGAAGAAGATGTAGCATGCCTCGGTCCATATAATAAAAATCTAGTGGCATTGAAGCTGAATTTGCTAAGCTTGCTAGTTGATCTGCAACATACAAGATCCACACATGGGCTAGTTTCTAAACCAAACCAAAGAGTTATTGCTAATTAGATATTTTATTGAGCAGCCATATCACAAGACGCTCACCCTCCACAGATATATGAGATAAGTACATATTGCTTCTCGCTTTATTATACTTATTTATTGGCTCATGGCACGTTGATACATCATGACTAACCAGTGAAGTCCATTGCTTTTATAATATCGAGAATGGATAACTTTTTATTATGGATTGTGATTGCGAGATTTCTATATTCATAGTATAATCCAAAAGAACTTTTGGATGTATAATCCAAGGGAACTTTTAGAGCCAATATTTGCCAACTTGTGCAGGCTCCTAGAATAAAGGGTTGACCAAAGCGGATAACCACTCAAGTCGGTGATTTCTATATTACCTTCTATTTTTGTGCCTTTATATTACCCTGCAAATCCACGATATAACTCTGGAAACTCTTGGAGCTTGTGCTTTATCATGATATGCAGCAAACCACGCCACAAGCACCAAAACAAAAAGAGGCTAAAAAATTATGAGTTCTGACTCCAAGAGCCAACAAAAAAGAGAGTTCCCACATCCACGGAGCGGTGTAGCATGTGGCGAACTCAAAGCAACCTAAAAGGTCACTTCCTGAAGTCAACAGCAGATGCATGGCTCAAGGGAGTAAAACACATTTCTTTTTCTATTTTAATCATTTTGTGCTTGACTAATTGTGTCTACAGAAATTCAAGAAAGAGAAAAACACCTTCATATAGGTGCACATGGTAGCAGCCGGACCTGACTGGAAATTGGCCGTGACATATCCAATCAAATCACCTGACGAAGTCCCAAAATTGGGCTTCCAGGAAAAGAAAAAAGTCTCTGCCTAAGTGCACACAGCACTCGAGGCAAAAAGTTCAGGGGAAACCATCCGGAATGTACCCAAAGAAATCGTGAATGAGAAAATTCCTACATACCCAGGTCATGTATGTAAGATAAGTTTACGTTTATTGATTATGTTTTGTAGATGATAAATATGAAAGTTTCCAATATTGCCATGAAAGAATATCATTTATGAAAGGTTTTTACATTGCCTTGCATATTATAAGGCTAAGCTGAAATTTTATCTAAAAAGCTCTTGGAGCTAGTATTACTATCTCTTGCAGACTACTCTATGGAATGCCAACTTGGCACAGCACCAAAAATAGTAAAAAGAGAGTAATACAATGGCGCATGGCGCTCTACCACCGAATGGGTATCGGCCACCACCCATAACACTCGCTTTCTAAAGTTCAAGCAAGAACGACAACTATGAAAAAGAAGAGCATGACCCGAGTAAAAAGCTTCTCAAACTCCATGCTCGGAAGCCCTTCAAATAACAAAGGGCTACACCGCCAAGTACACCACACTCACTCCCGAATGGCGCATTTCTTTCAATGCCGAACCATTCATGTTCATATCTGAAAAAAAATTTCCCGGTAAGAGCTTCCATAAAAGCTAAATTTCATTTTAATACACTACTATGTACATTGATTGCAGAGTTAAGACCCCGAGTTGCTCCTAGCATTGGACTCTCGAGAATCAAAATTTCCCGAGCACTCTCCATGTTCCGGGGGAGATACTTCGCAAGCTATGCCCGTCATCGAACAAACCAGCAATAATTTCAAGTACACAACAAAGCAAGTCCAAAAAACTAGCTCAAATACTTTGGAAATCTCCGAAATGAAGTTGGGATCGCCGTTGAAATATTGTACAACCGAAAGAAAAAGAGTGGTCCTCAGCCAAGCCAGCTCAGAACCCTCTCTCTCAATGAAAGCATCGCTCATATCAGCGGTGGCAAGATAGCTCATGCTTCACATTTGGACAACTGCCCTCCAAAAGATCATGAAGAATACAAAAACAAATATCAGTGGGCAACAATCGAGATAAGTGATTACTTTCCTTTACGTTCTTTCTCATTTCGAAATTTAATTACCTAACACTACTTATTGAACACGTTTCACATATGATAACTGTGAAACCCTTATATGCCATCATTTATCCCATTCATGTGGTGTCTCAAATTTCATTACTAATTTATAATATGGTCCGAGAGACCCGCATGGCTAGTGTCTGTCATTATGTGCAGATCCAAAAACAAAGGATGGACTATTGGCCGATTTGAAACAAAATGATGAAGATGCCTTCCACTTCAGAATTCAGCCCCAAGAAATTAGATGAATCTTCTACTGGAGCAAGTTCTGCACATGGTTGCGCACACCAATCATAAGCCACGAGAACCATCCAACAAAACCGGAAGCCTTGACAAGTCAAGCCTCACTTCTGGGAAAGTCATCTCATTGGCTATATTGCCACAAGCGCAATTAAAACATCGCTCATGTTCAACACCGAGGAGAGACCGCAAGCTGGTCCCTCATCATCGGGATTTGAGCTTCCTCCCAGTTCGGACCGCACACACGTTTAAACACATGCGGCTTTGGGGGGTACTTGTCTCAAATTTAATGTTATTGCATATTTTTCTTAACCATATAAATGCAGGGGAATAACTCATAGCATACGGAAATCATCTCCGAACTACTGACATCTTAGCAGCTCGCCAGGACCTTGGGTCTTACGCGGAACCCCTTATAAGAAGTCACCCTTCGAGCTAAAATAGTTTCGAGAGCCAAAACTTCCAATGGCCGCCTCCCAACTGAGTCTAAGAGTTACCACCAATATGATATATTGTCCAATGGACTATGAACAGACTTCATTAACAATTATTGAGCAAATTAACAACTTATTTGTGAATTTCAGGTAATTTGTTGAAACCAAAACACGTGATGGAGAATCAAAAAGGCACTGCTTCGAAAAGGAAATTCGTT
This sequence comes from Betula pendula, assembly GCA_900184695.1. Taxonomy (NCBI): domain Eukaryota; kingdom Viridiplantae; phylum Streptophyta; class Magnoliopsida; order Fagales; family Betulaceae; genus Betula; species Betula pendula. The sequence goes on from FXXK01001925.1 coordinate 14,017, forward strand.
CAAAAGTACAAAATTGGGCGACGGTTAAACCGGAAGAGCACGAGCAAAAGAAATGTTCAAGGATGTAATCAACGGACTCATTCAAGAGTTAAGTGGCTCAATGCAAATTTGTGGAGGCCCATTGAAGCATCGATTCACGTGGGCAACAAAAGAATCCGTCACCTTGATTTCAAGGTTTCAGAGGATCGGTCAAGGCTAAGAATTGGCAAAGAATATTTTGGATCTAATTCTAAGAAGGATTGGATGCAGTAGCCTATTCAAAAAAATTGGCAAGAAATATTGTTTGGGGTCTATTCTAGGAAATTGGATGCGTAGCTAAAAAATTCTAGGCCGCCATTTTCCTTTCCTTTTATGTTGTCATTTATTTTTCCTTTTTAATGACTCTAGCCGTCCCAGCTCTTTATTTGGCTTATATGTCTTGTGTGGTTTTAGCAAGCACAGGATTTGTGTCTTTGAGCAAAAGTAAGAATTTATTTCCCCTTAAAACCATTTTCGGCTTTAATAGGTTTTCTATGTTAGGGTTTTTTCCTTGTAAATGTTCAGCCCTTTAAATAAGGGTGCATAAGCAATGAAAAATGCAGACAATTGATTATTTAAAAAATTTGGGTTATTCTCTTTTGGTTCTTTGAAAGGAACTAAAATCCGAACTTATCGGGATTGTCCCCGTGGCGTTTCATCTCGACCTGTACAAAGAGTTTTCCATCACCGTTTTGGCGTCTTTCGTTATACCGAGGTTCTTGTTTAATCATAAAACAAAAAACGGGTCGGTGGTCCCTTCCATTCGAATCTGTCTAAGGAAGATCTTGGTTCCTTTTCGTTCTGTTAGTTCGTTATTCCTTGACGGGTTCCACAGTCATTTTGGTATCCAGAGAACGGTTTTTTAGTTCAGGTTTGTTATCCTTTTAAATCTTCAATTCTTTGTTTCTTCTTTTAGCCGTAACACAATCATTTATCTTGTTCTTAGTTATTTCGAATCTTATTTCATTATCTTCAAAAGCTAGTTTGCTGATCATCCAAAAAAAAAAAAAAAAAAACAAAACAAAACCAAAACAAAAAAAAAAAGAAAAAAAAAAAAAGAAAACGAGAGAGAGACTCAAGAAGAAGAAGACAGGAAAATTGTCTGGAAAAAAAAAAAATCAAATATCCTGGTGCTTCAAAATTCCCACAACTGCCATATTCTTCTAAACTCTGAAAATTTCCATAATTTCATTGTGGTTCAAATTCTAAGATTTCCTTTGATGTAGTTTCTTGGTTGAAATTTGTGGCTGGAGAAATTTTGAGTTGTTTGTTTAGTTTCGAGAAAGAACATGAAAGAGAATTATCAAGTGGCAAAAAGGCAGAAGGTGGGTGAGACAATGCAGAGGGTAAAAGAAGCCATATTAGTTTTGGAGTGAAACCACCGAGTGGGAGTGATCACATTCTTGAGTGTAAACACGTAAAGGGAGTGAATTCGTGAAGGTCCTTTTTTTTTCTAAACCTTTTCTTTCAGCAATCATGTCTCCAACTGATAAGTGGTAAGGCAGCGTTGCAAAAAAGATGAATACAGACAATTGGAACTGATCCGAGGAAAGTGTTAATGGAGGCTAATGATGAGTGGAAGATGAGGCGTGTGATGAAGATGGAGATGGAGAGGGTTCAGAGATGGATAAGATCAGGATTGGAAGAAGTAGACGTGAGGAAACAAAACGGTCCGTAATTTGCGTAAGAAGGGAAAAAGAAGTTCCACCGAAGGGAGGGAGGAGAAGAGCGGTTATGGGTTTGGTTTTTGATGACCACGAAGAAGATCGGAGTTCCATTGTTAACTAATAGGAGACCTACAAGAGGAAGATTTAGAGAAGATAAAACTTGGGTGGTATTAAAAAAGATGAAGATTCGTCTTTCAAGGTAGAATCTGATCCTCGAGGGCATATCTTGGAGTGGGAGCAAGAAAGAATGGAGGTTCGTGTTTGATTGCCAAAACTACTCGAGACAAAGAAGGTAAAATATAGCCGTGATTGAAATTTTCTGAATATGCTCCATTCAACTTGGTGGAGTAGCTTGTATAAATAGGAGGGGAATACGAGAACGCCATAGACACATGGGAGGAGATGAAAGTGTGATGAAGAAAAACGAATTCGTTCCAAAGTTATTCTACCGAGAGGAGTTGTACAAAAAGCTAACAAGGTCTTAGACAACGGGAGGTCGAACGTAAGAGGATTACTAACAAGGAATAGGAGATTTGCTTGTCCGGCGTAAAATGGTAGAGAGGATCGGGAGGGGCACATGGCTGTGAATTTTTACTTGGCCTACAAACGGGAGATTCCATGATAAGGTAGAAGATGCCAGCATTATGTGGAATTGGAAGAATAATGGGTGCCATAATGGCTATCAAAAAAGTCGGAACAAACAAACTCAAAAGAAGGGAGTGGAGAACAACGTGCAGGCCAAAAATAACTCTAGTTCGTCCCTCGGTTGGAGAAATCCGAAGTCAATGCCCAAGCCGCTGGGACACAGTCACAAACGACCTTCAGTCAAGTCGCGACCAACTAAAGCCCCACGGTTCCTCCAAAAGGTAAAACCGAAGCCTCTTACTCTTAGGAATTGTGAGTATTCAAAAAAATGTTTTAGGGTGTCAAAGGCCAGGGGCCACATAAGCAAAATCAATGTCCAAACAAGCAAATCCATGGGTGTTAACAAGCCAAATGGTGAAAATTGTTGGACCGATTGATGAAGATCCGAGACAAAGAAGGTAAAATTAGTCGTGATTGAATTTTCTGAATATGCTATTACTTGGTGGGATCAGCTTGTGATAAATAGGAGGCGGAATAGAGAACGCCCAATAGACACATGGGAGGAGATGAAAGTAGTGATGAGAAAACGATTCGTTCCAAGTTATTACTACCGAGAGTTGTACAAAAAGCTACAAGGTCTTAGACAAGGGAGTCGAAGCGTAGAGGATTACTACAAGGAGATGGAGATTGCTATGATCCGCGCTAATGTAGAGGAGGATCGGGAGGCTACAATGGCTTGATTTTTACTTGGCTTAAACCGGGAGATCCATGATAAGGTAGAGATGCAGCATTATGTGGAATTGGAAGATATGGTGCATATGGCTATCAAAGTGGAACAACAACTCAAGAGAGGGAGTGGGACACGTGCAGGCCATAACTCTAGTTCTACCTCTTGGAAATCGAGTCATGCCAAGCCGCTGGACAAGTCACAAACGCCCAAACTCGAGCTCAAGTCCGCGACCACTAGCCACGTTCCTCAAGGTAAAACCGAAGCCTCTACCTCTAGGAATTGTGATATTAAATGTTTTAGGTGTCAAGGCAGGGGCCACATAGCAAATCAATGTCCAAACAAGCAAGTCATGGTGTTACAAGCCAATGGTGAAATTGTGACCGATGATGAAGATTCCGACACCGACAACATGCCTCCATTGGAGGATGTTTCCGAGGAGGAGTATTTAGCCCCTGACGCATTGACATTGGTGGCGAGGAGAGCATTGAGCTTGCAAGCAAAAGGAGTTGATGAAGTACAGCGGGAGAATATCTTTCACACTAGGTGCTACGTTAAAGACAAGGTATGTAGTGTGATTATTGATGGTGGTAGTTGTACTAATGTTGCAAGCACAGTTATGGTAGAGAAATTGGGATTGCCCATGGTAAAGCACCCTAGACCGTATAAGTTGCAATGGCTAAATGATGGTGGTGAGATAAGGGTGAACAAGCAAGTGTTAGTTGCATTTCGAATCGGTAAATACGAAGATGAAGTGTTGTGTGATGTAGTACCGATGCAAGCGGGACACTTATTGCTAGGGCGTCCATGGCAGTTCAATAGGCAAGTGAAGCATGATGGCTTTACGAACAAGTACTCTTTTGTACTTAATCAACGATCAATTACTCTTGTACCATTGACACCGCAGTAAGTATACGAGGATCAAGTGAGATTACAAAAGGAGAGTGATCAAAAGAAAGAGAGTGAGCAAAAGAAAAAGAGTGAAAATCAGAGAGAGGCTGAGAAAAATGAGAGAGAAAAAGAAAATCAAAGTTCGGCCCTTGAGAGAAAATCAGAGAGAAAACAAAAGAATTTTTATCAATGTTGGGTGGAGATTTCAAGCGCAGCAATGTTTTCAAATCAGCGATGATTGTACTTTTTGTACATAATAGCACTTTTAAACCTAACGACTTTGACCTGCTTTTGCTAGTTCTATTGTTTCCTTTTGATTTTTGAGTACTGAGGATGTCTTTCCCGAAGGAACACCCACCATGTGGTTACCTCATCGGAGGGTTGAACATCATATTGATTGTCCTCGGTGCACCATTTCCAACCCGACTACTTATAGGCAATCCGGAGGAGAAAAGGAGCTTCAATGGCAGGGTGAGTGAGTTGTTTGAGAAAGGGCACGTGAGGGAGGCTGAGCCTCATGTGCGGTCGTCTTACTTGTACCTAAGAAGGATGGGAGTGGAGGAATGTGCGTTGATTGCCGAGCCATCAATAATTATAACGGTAAAGTATCGTCATCCTTATCCACGTTAGATGATATGTTAGATGATGCTGCATGGTTCTTGCATATTTCTAGATTGATTTAAAAAGTGGTTATCTCAAATTAGGATAAAATAAGGGATGAATGGAAACCGCTTAAAAAAAAATTATGTTTGTATGAATGGTTAGGTTATGCCTTTTGGTTTGACTTAATGGCTCCGAGGCACTTTATGAGACTTATGACCTATGTTTTGGGTGCATTATTTTACGGCAGATTGGTTGTTGTCTATTTTAATGTATACTCATTTATAGCAACAAACACATAGACGATCACGTAGTACATTTGAAATCCGTTTTAGATGTGCTAAGGAAAGAAAAGTTGTTTGCTAATTTAAAGAAGTGCACTTTTTACACCGATAAGCTTGTATTTTTGGGATTTGTTGTTAGTGCACAAGGTATACAGGTTGATGAAGAGAAGGTATGTGCAATCCAAGAATGGCCGAGCCCCACAAGTGTAGGTAATGTTCGTAGTTTTCATGGACTTGCTAGTTTTTACCGACGGTTCGTGAAAGACTTCAGTAGCTTAGCCGCACCGCTTACCGAAGTGATCAAGAAGAACGTTGGATTTCAATGGGGAGAAGAACAAGAAAAGGCATTTCAATTAATCAAAAAGAAGCTAACTAATGCACCTTTGTTATCTTTACCTAACTTTTCTAAAACGTTTGAAATTGAATGTGATGCTTCAGGTATTGGTATAGGCGTCGTTCTTATGCAAGAAGGACGACCAATTGCTTACTTCAGTGAGAAACTCAGCAGGGTAGCCTTAAACTACCCAACTTATGACAAGGAGTTGTATGCATTGGTTCGGGCTTTAGAGACGTGGCAACACTACCTATGGCCTAAGGAGTTCATGATTCACACCGATCATGAGTCCTTGAAACACTTGAAGGGCCAACACAAGCTAAACAAAAGGCATGCGCGATGGGTGGAGTTCATAGAGACGTTTCCATACGTCATTCGGTACAAGCAAGGTAAGGAGAATGTAGTTGCCGATGCACTTTCTCGCAGGTATGCCTTACTCTCCACACTTGATGCAAAATTGCTTGGTTTTGAACAGATTAAAGAATTATATGCTGAAGACCACGAATTTTGTGAAGAATATCGAGCTTGTGAGAAAATTGCCTCTGGTAAGTTCTTTAGGCTTGATGGATTCCTATTTCGAGAAAATAAACTATGCGTACCTAATTGTTCAATGAGGGAGTTATTAGTGCAGGAATCACATGGTGGGGGATTAATGGGACATTTTGGAGTTGCAAAGACTTTGGCTATTTTGCAGGAACACTTCTATTGGCCTCACATGAAACGAGATATTGAACGAATTTGTGGTAGATGTGTCACATGTAGGCAAGCTAAATCCAAAGTGCAGCCCAACGGTTTGTATACTCCTTTACCAATTCCTAGTGAGCCTTGCATTGATATTTCAATGGATTTTGTGTTAGGATTGCCTAGGAGTAAACGTGGAAGAGATTCAATTTTTGTGGTCGTTGATAGATTTTCTAAAATGGCACATTTTATTCCATGTCACAAAACGGATGATGCTTCGCATGTTGCTGATTTGTTCTTTAGAGAGATTGTGAGATTACATGGCATGCCTAGGACAATTGTTTCGGATAGAGATGCTAAGTTCTTGAGCTATTTTTGGAAGACTTTGTGGTGTAAGCTAGGTACTAAGCTATTGTTTTCCACTACTTGTCATCCACAAACTGATGGTCAAACTGAAGTAGTAAATAGGACTTTGTTTACTCTATTGAGGGCAATCATTAGAAAGAACATCAAAACATAGGAAGAATGTTTACCACATGTTGAGTTTGCATATAATAGAGCTGTTCATTCTGCTACCAAATTTTCGCCATTTGAAATTGTGTATGGGTTTAATCCTTTAACTCCATTGGATTTATCTCCTTTACCTTTGACGGAGCACATTAATTTAGATGGCAAAAAGAAAGCTGACTTTGTGAAGCAGATTCATGAGAAAGCAAGACTCAACATTGAACGAAGAACAAAGCAATATGCCACACAAGCCAACAAGGGACGTCGCAAGCTGGTTTTTGAACCTGGAGATTGGGTTTGGCTGCATATGAGAAAAGAAAGATTCCCGGAAAAAAGACGTTCCAAATTGCTCCCAAGAGGAGTGGTTCTTTTCCAACTCCTCTCAAGCGTATCAATGACAACGCTTACAGCTAGATTTACCGGGTGAGTACAATGTAAATGCCACTTAATGTTACTTGATTTGGTCCTTTTGATGTAGGTTGATGATTGAGGGCAATCCTTTTCCAAGAGGAGGGGAATGATGGAGATCCAGGCACTGCTTCGAAGGATCTGTTCAAAGTACCAATTAGGGCCGTTCCGAGGCCACGAGCAAATAAGTTCGAGGGTGTACTCAAGGACTCATTCAAGAATTATATGGATCAGCAAATTTGGTGAGGGCCCAGCCTTGAGCATGATCCACGTGGGCACAAAGAATCGTCACCTTGATTCAATTCTAGAAGGTCGGTCAAGGCTAGATTGGCAAAATATCTTTGGATCTATTTAGAAGGATTGGATTGCAATAGCTATTAATTGCAAGAATTTTTGGGTCGTATTCTTAGAAGGATTTGATTGCTGTATTCTAGCGCCATTTTTCCCTTTCCTTTTAATGTTGTTCATTTATTTCCTTTTTTATGACTCTTAGGCGTCCAGCCTTATGCCGTTACTAAGTCTTGTGTGTTTAGCAGGGTAAGAATTTGTGTGTTTAGCTGACAGGTAGGATTTCCTTATATGTTCTTGGTGTTAGCAAGACAAGGATTGTGTGTATTAGCAAGGTAAGGATTATTTCTACCATTTTTCGGCTTAATTAGGTTTCTACTGTTAGGGTTTTGTTCCTTGTAATGGTTCGCTTTTAATAGGTGCATAAGCAATAAAAAACGGCAGATCATTGATTTATTCATAAATTTGTGAGGTTTATTCTCTTGATTCTTTGGAAGACTAATCGACTCTATCGGGATTTCCCGTGCTTCATCTCGCTTATCAAACGGAGTTTCCATACCGTTTGTGGCGTCTTCGTTATACCGAGGGTTCTTTGTTATCATAACAACGGGTCGATGTTTTCCATTCGATCTGTCCATAGAACGATCTTGGGTTCCCTTTCGTTGTTGGTCTCGTTATTCTTGACGGGGTTCACATCAACACCGATTTGAAAGCCACGCGGGCACCTGAGGAACACCAGGTTTGAGTGGCTCCACAAGATGCACTCAAGGCAGCTTGTCCTGACCTACATGGAAACAAAACTGAGGGGTATTCACTTACATTGTATCTGCTTTTAGATAACTGGTAAGCGCTTGATAAAAGGTTAAATCCGAATTTACAGCCACGTAAAAGAAAAATCATCTCTGAGCTCGATTACTGCGATAACTCAAGCTCTCGGAGGAACAAAATGGACATACCTGATGCTTAGCATTCAAGTTCCCATACAGGCATTGCAGGCGCCCATTCCGTGCATTGATCACAAAACTGATCTATGCTCGAACTCTTCATGGCCGAAGCGTCATCTAGGAAAGCTCCAGGATTTCGAGCCTATGCATCAAACCGTCATCAAAGATGGTCGAGTCATCAACTGGCCTATCTTGGACACTTATTGACATCCAGTTGGCCAGGAGACATGGTTGACCATAATTCGGTGCTCCCACAGTGGCATCTCCTACTATATAAGAGAAGGGCCACTTTATTACTTACACATCAAGCTGATCTTTCAAAATTTGTGGCGTCAGGTTAAGTATTTTTCGAGCTACATCTCCCAACCTCAGGACAAGAATCCAAGAGAGTCCGAGGTGCAGTAGTTCAAACGCAAGCTTCAACACCTATTCGACACAAAATTGGGTAAACTTTTACCATTATTTCCATGCTAATACTTGTAATGATTAAATATTGATACATGAGCTCCATTTGCTTTCGTCCATTAATCGGGCTTATCGAGATTACAATCTTTTACGCGTGAGACACACTAGCAGCAAAGATGTGCCACATCTTTGTATTTTGAGCTTTTGCAGGACAACCTGTAGCTCACCAGAGCGCACCCAAGGATCAGGGATATGGCAGCGCGTTGACTGCATCCTAGGCGCATCAATGACCGGTACATGGAACACCCCGACCTGGCTCAAAGATGCCCCATATGCGGAAAAACCGCTGGGCACGCCTATTAGGCCGAAATTCGGCTCCATAATGATCGCTTGACTCCTCAAAGTGGTCGTTTTAGGCTTCCATCACATGGGCGTCGAATCATTTGAGGAAACATCGGACAACAGTACAACAATTTATCTCGAGTGTTAAATTTTTTTACTACCAAATTTGGATGTTGTCCACCTTGGTGTTTCCAATGTTTAGGCAAACAGGTCACAACGATCGAACACCCCGACCCTTGGAGGGCAAGCTTGAATGAATTTTGGTTCTGTCATTGAGGCTTCAACCCCTAGACATGCCCGACCCATGATCGCAGATCCGCACCGTCATGGCCCACGACCCTTGACATGCCGTGCAGCCATCCCGATCGCCAACCAGTTCGTATTGAGTCCAACAACGACCCCTTGATATGCTGGACCAGATCGAAAGACTCCGCGCACCGTATTGATCACAACGACCCTTTGACATGCCGTGCGGCGTCCCAGATTCGCCACTGGGGTCCGCATTGAGGTCCGGAAACAACCCCTTTGACTGCCGACCCAGATCGAAGATCCGCACGTCATTGAGGTCTACGACGCCTTTGACATGCCGTGCTGGCAGATTCCAGATCGCACCGGGTTTGTCATTGAGGTCGGCAACGGCCCCTTGACATGCCGGCGCAGATCGAAAGATCGCGCGACCGTCATTGAGTTTTATGACGACCCTTGAATGCCGTGCGCTGTGATCCGGAGATCACATCATGGTTCCGTCATGAGGTCGGCCCCAACCCCTTGACATGCCGAACCTGATGTAAAGACCGAGGGAGTGCCCGGCCAACCGGGAGAGTACTCGGCACCTGGTTCTGTCATTGAGGTCCGGCCAGCGACCCCTTGACATGCCAACTTAAGATCGAAAGATCCGCGCACCGTCATCAAGGTCTAGAACCCTTTGACATGCCATGCGTGTGATCCAAGATCACGGTTCTGTCATTGAGGTCTCCACCGACCCCTTGACATGCCGAACCTGATGTAAAGACCGAGGGAGTGATCGGCCAACCGGGAGAGTACTCAGCACCCAGTGGAGGCATGAGAGCTTCGGATCCTCGCCTTCGACAATCCTCAGACATGAGAGCTCACAAGCCCCTGCCATCGACATGCAGTCTTGGTAAACCCTTTTCAGTTGTTTATTCAATACATGAATATTCTTATATTTGATTATTGATATTATTATTTGCTTACTTGACTAACCTGGACCATAGTCATGTTACTAACGAGATAACCAGCATCAAAGCTGCTACATGTCTTCTTGTCTTTAAGTTTCTACAGGGAGCATAGGGATATACAAAGCTCTCCTCAGTTATATGGGCAAAATGTCAGCCCGAACATCCTCCATTGTGATCTGATAAGATCGACAGAGACCTTGATTGGGGTCAACTTGACAAGAAATAAAGCTTAAACGAGCACGCCAGCAACAACGCTGGCAATAGCCGAGTCACAGGCTCGGGGGGTAAAACCCACACAACTTTATGGAAGTTCACACTTCCAAGATCGCAACTCAGACATCTGACAAACGACGAGCCGTCCTCTCCAAGAAAAACTGAGGTAACCTCAATCACAAGTATATCAAAGATCCCCGATACCTGATCCTTTGGGCAAGTCAGCCATGGGGATCAGGGGGTAACTGTTGGGATGAAATATCTCTTTTTACTATGGGCCCACATGTTTGATACGTGTAGGGCCACGATGCAATCTTGACGAAAGTCAAATCCCTTTATATAAAAAGGGAAACCCCATTTGAAGGGGGACGGGACTTTTGGACTTCTGGACTCTCTCTCTCTCTCAAACAGGAGCTCTTCATGAGAGCTCCGACCTGCATGGGCCACCCCTTAGAGGGGAGATTATGACTCTCTATAGACCCCATTTATTTTCCTCATTCTATATAAGCATGCTAACTTAAGCATCGGAGGGTCTTCGGCTCCGGCCGAGGACATTCTGATGACTCCTTATTTTGCAGGTATGGCACACTCTCAGTCCAACTGCACATTGACTGCTAGGATCGCTGCCCGACGAGGAAGACGACCTAAAAATAGCACCAACAATTTTCATTGCAACGCAATTCAAGTTATATAACAGTCATATAATAGTTTACTAAATAACATTATTTAATTGACAATTAATCTTTATTGCTGAAAAATATGGCTCATCTTACAATACTAAAAATACAAAATTTTAAAATATTTCAATGGTCTAATGTACGGTATGTAGGACATTTAATGGGAGATTTGTTAGGGTAGTTGGTAGTCACGATGTTCTGTCTATATATATTTCATCTCTACTTTCTTCTAAAGAGAGCTTTATAGCTCTCACAAATTACCAATTTGTTTTAGTTCTTCAGTATTTACTAAGAATTGGCTTGTTTGGATGAAAATATTTTTCTAACTTTTTTCAATTTTTTTTTATTCATGTTTGGGTAATTTTTGGGTCAAATTCAAATTGATTCGGATTCATTTATATTTATTCTTCCATGAAATATTTCCATAGTAGAATTAGGTTAGAAATACTGTAACTTTAATTATCTACCTCTTTATCCTTTAGTACCCAATTTAATCACATAATTATTCGCAGACATGTGAAACTCATTTCACTATATATAAAAATTTTAGCAACTCTTTACTAAAATGTTTTGACCAAATACTAAGAAGAATTACTCTATTAAATCTATCTCAAAGGGAAGTTTCTTATCATTTTTAAATAAATGATTTCGATTCCTTCTTAAGAAAGGTATTCTCACAATGCTACATGTGATCACCCAAGGCACCGAGAATTTGGACTGCAATAAAAAATTAAAGTGACGGTATCTCTATTAATTGAGTAATATTATTTAGTAAATTATTATATGACTGTTATACAACTTAGATGGCGTTGCAGTGAAAATCAACATTATCAAATTGTATAGCATTCTAAGGGCTGAGTTTCACTGCCACATTATCAAATTGTATAGCATTTTACTAAATAATATTACCTTCGTCAATTATTTCAAGTAAGTTTTTCAATCTACTTTATTTTAGAGATTTTTTTTTTCAAATAATAAAACAAAATGGTTAGTTGTTTCTGCATCTAAAATTGCCAACACTAATTCTGATGGATTTCAAAAGTCATATTTATTTGGGTCTTTGTCTTTAATTTGTTGTTAAGACAAATACATTAACAAACAATTCAAAATATAAAAACATTGCTCAAAACATAAAAATTATTTTTACACGTCACATTAGAACATTAAAAAAAAAAACTAAAAACAAAAAGACCTTCTATCCTAATTGATTCTCGATGATTGTTTTGATACTAGAAATGAAGATGGAATATATATCAAGGACTGTATTCTTTTTGCTAAATTATGCTCATCCCACCATGATTAAAGTGCATTAGGACAAGGGTAAGAAATTTGATTACGACAATGAATTTTGGCATTACACAGAAGATGACTTTAAAAAAATAAATAAATAAATTGTATGTGACATCATCAACCACGGTTGGGCTAAGACCACTCTGAACCCACTAAGAATTTTCAAGGAAAGGCTCGGTCCCCATATGATTTTGGCGTAGAAGGTCCCTTTGGTTTTTGAATAATTATATATGCCACCTTTCATGTCTACCTTGTGTCAACAAAAAATGATGTGGCTTTTAAAATCACCATTGAATTTATTATCGATGATTATTGACTTTTGATCTAATGGTAATTTTAAAAGTCATGTCATTTTTAGTTGACACAAGGTAGATATATAGGGCGACTCGTATCATTACTCTTGATTTTTAGCATATTCCTGAGACGTGAAAGATCATATGATAACTTTCTCGTTGAAATATCCAATATAGCTTTTTAATAGCTTTTCCTTCTCTAATTAACAATTTCTTATTTCGAGAATAAAATCAAGACCTTAAATGAATATTTATTTTCGTAAATATTCCCTCAGTTCCTTAAATCCATTAAAAATTATTATTGTATAATCAAAACATTAATATTTTGTCTTAATTTCCAAATTAAGGCTTTTATATTTAGAAATTAAAAATCTGGGGTGCTACAATGTATTTGTATATTTATAAATTTTACAGGGGCATAAAAGATATTTCACTTGTTAGTCTTTTAAGTTAACGAAAAACCATAAAAATAGGTGATGATTTAAAGGATCTGATACATCAAATACTCACTTTTTAAATTTTTAAAGTTTGGGAAGACATTAAGGGGTAAGTAAAGTTTTCCTAAAATTAAGCATGTCAGGATAAACAGGGTGTAAAATAGTCAAAGAATGTAATCAACAACTAACAACCATTAGGTTATGGATGTTGATCATTTCTATAAGATTGACCCCATGTTTTTTTTTCCCCTTTTGGCACTAACAAAAGACAGGTGATTGACCCAATGTTTTCCAACAAACCATAAGATGATGGATGTTGACTATTTCTAAAAGATGAAAAGCTAATTTTACTGCCAATGCTAATAATCGTACTCCTAAAATAGGCAATAAGGCCCGTTGTTTTAATTCTGAGTTCATGCATTAGAAGACAAAATTTTTCAGAAGAAAAGACCCCAACTTGTTTGGTATTTCCTTGCAAATTTATTTCTTTTTCTCCATACATCAAATTTCTTTGTATGAAAATACCAAGAGAGGCAGACACCAGCATGGCAGGAAACGATCCGTCAATCGGCATTAATACAACCTTATTTTTTAATGCAAATGGCATGATCACCATAGAAGAATGTATTGATTTACCCCTTGTCGTCCATTCACAAGGCCTATGGAACTACATTCATATGGGGACTTTGCCGTTTCCATTGCCACTGATTCAGCTACAGATGGTTCTCATTTTCACCCTCACCCAGGTCTTTCATTACGTTCTTAAGCGTTATGGACTTCCCAAGTTCACCACACAACTTCTTGTACATGCTCTCTTCCACTTCCTCTCTATGTTTTTCTTAATGTCATATGCTTACATATTTGATCATATTGTTGAGCTGGAGATTCTATTTATTGTAACTGAACAATTCTCTTGATTTTATTTATTGTGAACCAGGTCGGCATAATCCTTGGTCCGTCTCTTCTGGGACGCCTCAGAATATTCAAAAATGTTTTGTTCTCGATTAAAAGTCAAGAAATAATTGGTATTCTGTCATTCTTTAGTTACGTACTCTTTCTATTTGTGAGTGGGGTGAAAATGGATATAGGAATGATAAAAAGAACTGGAAGGAAAGCGTTGTTTATTGGTATTGCATGCATGTTGTCGCCTTTGCTAATTGGCTTGTCAGTCTTAATGAAACTTACAAGATTGTGGCTGAAGAAGGAAGAAGCATATAATATACTTCCATCTCTAACAGCAGCACATTGTCTAACTTCATTTCCGGTCCTTGTTTGTCTTCTTGAGGACCTCAAGATCCTGAATTCTGAACTGGGTCGATTAGGTCTATCTGCAGCGTTGGTAAGCGATATGGTTAGCATGTTGGTTGTCCTCGGTAGCTCCTTGATTAGAATTAACCAGGAGCAAGGTAGTATGCTCGCCGCTAGAGATTTAGGAGCAATCATCATCTATGCTATCATCATTGTATTTGTAATTCGTCCAGCAATGTTTTGGGTAATCAGGCAGACACCGGAAGGCAGGCCTGTTAAAGACACATACATTCATTTCATCATGCTAATGGTTCTGGGGTTTGGGTTTCTTTCTCATGTGTTTGGTCAAACTTTATTATTTGGACCTTTCTTTCTCGGTTTGGTTATACCTGATGGACCGCCTTTAGGATCAGCCATTGTCAACAAGTTCAACTGCTTCATTTCAGATGTGTTCCTGCCACTCTTCGTGACTAATTGTGGGATGAGGACAAATTTGAGTTTAATCAAATTCGATAACAGCTTCATGAAAATCAACGGTATCCTCATTGTTTTGACTTTTGTGGCCAAAATGGTAGCTTGTCTGATTCCTTCCTTGCACTCCGAAATGCCCTTAAATGATGCTTTGGCACTCGCTCTCTTATTGAGTTCCAAAGGTGTAGTCCAACTTCTCTACTATAGATTTCTCAATGATAGCGAGGTGACTATTTCTTCTCTCCTTTGTTTGTTTTCTTTTTTTTCTTTTTCCCCTAGAAAACATAATTATCTTTTTCTTTTTGGTTCCATTTTTGGGTGCCTCTGATATACATTAATTAGATGAATGCCTTCTTCTTTTTTTACGGGTGAACATATACCCTTTTTAATTCAAACCTACAGTTCATTTCTTTCACATTGCTAGGATAGGGGGGGTGGGGAATTCCCTGTTGGATTTTTCTTTCTTATCCCCTTACTTAATTTTCAACTTACAAGTTACAATACTTACCCTAAAGAAAAATCAACATGTAGTAGTAAAGAAAGGGAAGAAAGCATTATACTAAATTATCTTTTTTGCCAATTTTATGAGTTGATATTTCATGGTTAAGAGTATCTTAAGCAAAAGTCCTAGAATTAAGAATGAAGAAAATATTGAGCTTCTGAAAACATCATACAATATTGAAAATACATTTTCTAGCATATTATCTTTAGTAGTAAAAGACCTTGTTCTCTTGAACAAGGTCACCTAATGGGTTTCTCCAACTTTTTTTTTACTCAAGTGCAGCTCATAACAGACCAGGTGTTCACTTTGTCATGTGTTAGTATCCTAGTGACTACAATTTTTGTGCCACTCTTGGTGAAGTTCCTATACCATCCTTCAAGAAAATATGCAGGTTACCAGAAAAGGGATATTATGCATTGCAAAGACAACGCAGAGCTCCGAATCCTAGTGTGCATTCACAGACCAGATAACATTGCTGCTGTAACACGACTACTTGAAGTCTCATGCCCATCTAAAGAAAGGCCTTTTGCTATTTATGTTCTTCACCTTATCGAATTAATTGGTCGAGCCTCTCCTATTTTTATTTCTCACCAACGGCAGAAAAAGATTGTGTCCAATAGTTCTTATTCAGAGAATGTCATTCTCAAGTTCAATAACTTTGAACAAGACAATCAGGGTGTTGTATCAGTAAGCATCTTCACAGTAATCTCTCAACTAAAGTCCATGCACGAAGACATATGCATCATTGGATTGGACAAACTCACATCCCTCATAGTACTCCCGTTCCACCGAAAATGGTCTACTGACGGTTCTGTTGAATCAGATGACAATACCATAAGGACCATAAATTGTAGTGTGCTTGAACTAGCCCCCTGCTCTGTTGGGATCCTAGTTGACCGTGGTCATTTAGGCCGCTCAATGGTTTCATCAGAGTCATCCTATTCGATTGCCATGATCTTTTTAGGAGGTAATGATGATCAAGAGGCATTGACTTTTGCCAAGCGCATGGCCAATCACCCAAAAGTTATCCTCACTGTGGTTCATTTTGTTGCCACTATCAATGAAGGTGATGCTCACTGGGACGAATTGCTTGACTCTAAGATACTGAAGGATATTAAACTTAACAATGTGGATGATAAAAAAGTGATATTCCTAGAGAAGATGGTGAAAGATGGGCCTCAGACGGTATTGATAGTTCGGTCTATGGTGAATGAATATGACCTTATTATTGTTGGTAGGCGACATAACGTGAAGTCTCGGCAGACATCTGGGCTAGCTGAATGGAGTGAATTTTCAGAGTTGGGGATTATGGGAGACTTGCTTGCCTCAACAGATCTTAACAGCAGAACTTCTATTTTTGTGGTACAACAACAACAAACACAGACCTAGTCCTCAATTGGGCAAGCTGAAGCTCTTATCCTTCTAACCTTCACAAATATGAAACTAAATCCATTCATCTTCTCATGGTGTAAGTATAAAATTTTATGCGAGGAAAATAGGGAGTTTATTGTTAGGTCTTTTTGGTAGTAATACGAGAGATCTAAGATCAATGGGGTTAGGAGTCAAAGTGCACATATTCTTTGCTTTCAATACACAATATAAACATTGGGACCAAAAATGACACAAAGGAAGTGTGAAATAATAAATGATCTTATGGGGAACATCAAATACTCTTTAAAATTATAATTGAAATATTCCCAATACTTGAAGACAGCTCAAGTTGTGGCTTAGGATCAAAGATGAAAGAGGCAATCAACCTCGAACTCAACTTCTAAACAAAAGAGATTTTGTGTTTAAAGGTGAGAAAGTTGAGTTCGGCGCAAAGCCCNAAGGGATTTCGCAAGTCTTTTTTTATAATATATATAATATGAGTGCTAGAAACATTTTTAACTCACAACTATTCCACAATTCTAACGTGTCAGTCCAAACCAACCCTTGATTTTTTTTTTTAACAAGGACTGATCAAAGGGTTAGTTGTAACTACCACATCAACATTGTGGGATAAAAATTTGGTTTAGTTCTAGCATTACTAAACACTAGCATATAACCCGTGCAATGCGCGGGTGTTTTTTGATTGTATAAGCATGAATTTTTAATATTATTGATGTGATGCCTATTATATTTCAATACAAATAAATCCTATATAATTCTGAACATTCAAAAAAGTACATGAACGAAAAAAAAAATAATAAAAAAAAAACATAAACATTCAAATGAAGGATTGCTCATCCCAAAATGGGAGCATATTCAGATTTTAGGCCAAACCCAAATTCTAATCGGTGTCTAGTACACAGAATTTTTTTTTTTAAAAAAAAGTCCTTAAACAATCTTAATCAATGTAAATTTGGTTTCGAGACTTTTTCTTCCTCGATGTCTTGTATTGATCAATAGCTTGACGTCATTTGGAAAGCAATTGGAGCGGCATGTCATTGGTATCTGATTCTACGCCTTTAATTGGTAAGAAAAAAGTCTCAAAGTTGTTTTGAAACTTTTTATTCTTTGAAGTCTTGCGTTAAGTATCTTGCTTGCGTTTGCAAAGCAATTTAATAGGCATGTCATCATCATTTGATTATACATCTTTAAGAGATAAAGGAAAAGACATTGAAGAATGTTAAGTTAAGATTTGTTCGTCTTTTGCGGGTGGTTGATTATTGAAGGTAGCGTCATTAATTTCTTCAGAGTTAAACCCCTCAAGCCTTGTTATTTGAGACATGTGTTGATTTACTGGAGTTTCCTGTAATTATTAAATTTCATTAGAAGATGCATCAAATTATATAGAAAAATATTATGTAAAATAAAAAATTTAAATATATAATGAAATGTTACCTCTTGTATCTTAACATCTTATGAAACATGCGGTTTAAAGATTCTTGAAATAGTATAATTCTCCAATCATTTTTTCAAGTTATAGTCATTAAGTTGCAATTGGAATATAAATTCATTTGAAACTATTGTTTCGATTTCTTTTGGTAAAATATTGTCGTCCAAATTCTATATAAAATAGAAAATAGCATAATGTTATTAGATGTTAGAATATGTTGTATTGTTTATTTTTCTTCTTTGTATTGTTTTTTTGTTTATTAATTTAAGAGATCATTTACATAAACAAAAGCAATTACTTATATTCAATAATTACAATAGCGCACTTACAATAACATTAATGAGACAAAGGAAATCAATTTCTAAGCAAGAGTAATCACCCGTATTCAATATTTATAAATATTAATTTAAGAGATCATTTACATAAGCAAAAATAATTACTTGTATTCAATATTAAGAAAATAGTTATATTGAAAAAATAGTACAGCCACAATATTAAGAGATTAATGCTACAAAACAGAGTAGAGTATTAATAATTATATAACACTTCAATTTATGAATTAAAATATTTATATAGTGAGGAAATATATTAAGAAAATAGTACACTCACAATATTAAGAGATTAATGCTATAAAACAAAGTAAAGAAACTAAATAAGATTTAAGAAGAAGAATGAAAATATCTCTAATCATATTGCAAATTATTTCGAAAGTAAGAAAAAGTAATAACCAGTATTCAATATTTATAAACATTAATTTAAGAGATCATTTACATAAGCAAAAGAAATTACTTGTATTCAATGTTTACAAACATTAATGATACAAAGGAAATCAATTGCAAATTATTTCATTCAAGAACGAATAC
>FXXK01001925.1:33153-55242 GCA_900184695.1 Betula pendula
CCACAAGCCCAATACAGTCGCACTTTTATTTAGTCCACTTGCTTTCTACAAAATCGAAATGATCTTAGAATTATTTTTCAATATCTCTTTTCCTTATTAATTAGTCTATTTTACACCAACAAATATCCAAGTATAAAATTGAACTTAGCCATGCAAGCGCAAACGTCCCCACCATTTCTCTCCTTAAGAAAGAAAAAAGAAAACCCATCTCTTTGGTATCTCCTTGCAGTAACAAAAATCACCAACCATGGAACCAATATTGGAACACGTGGTTTCTCCACTCGATGTGCTGATATCTTACGCCTGTGCTAAGACCAATATTGGAACACGTGGCTATCATATGGTGGCCTTGGAATACTTGCACCAGCCCATTCACTAACCAGCATTAAATCACACTCGTCTTTCGCTTGGAATACTTGCACCATTAAATCACACTACTCTTTCCCATACGCTTGATAGCTGATTCGTGGCCTTGGAATACTTGAATTGTCCTCTGATTTCCCTAACACAAACAGAGAGAAACAGAGAAACAGAGAGAAAGAGAGTTCGAGAGAAACAGAGAACAAAAACTCTGTTTTTCTCTTGGTAAAATCTATTTCCGTTGGGAGAGCGAGAGAGGGTTGGTTGGGTTCTTATAAGAGCTTCAATGGCTGCTGCTGCTTCTCCATGCTGGACTGGTAGTGAAAATAACCACTGTTGGCTTAGCAACATAAAGGTAAACCTTTGGTCCTTCATATATGTCTGATTGAAATTAACCCATTCTCTGATCTTTCAAAACTTATTAAACCCCAATTCAAGTTTCTTTAAACAACGTACAGTTACACAAAAACACAAATAATTAATTCAAATGCAGAGATACAAATACATAATTTAAAAGACAAATAATTGGAGAACGATGGTGATTTTTATAGAGATAGGGTGGGCAAAACCGAGTCGAAGATGGTGTGGCAAAGAGAGTCCGAGAGAGGGTGGGAGAGTGAGATCCGGTTCAAATTGATTATTAACTTACATGACCGGTTCAGATGAACCTGTACCGGTTTAGTTTTAAAAATAATGGGTTAAAAATCCGGTTTTTAGCTTAATAAATATGGGTTCGTGCCACGTGTCGCAATTCTAAGCACTTCTATGTCTGATTTAGCTATTATATATATATAGATTAGCCTATAACTTACGCTATGCGTGGGTTTTGTTCATAAACCCATATATCAAATAAAATTATAAATTCATAAAGTTTAATCCTTATAGATTGGAATGTGTTAAATCTTGTTGGGAATTGTGCCCTAAATCCAAAAAATTTTATGTTAACATTAAAGTTTGTAATAAGTAAAAGATGTTATTAACTTATTAAAACTTGAGCATATGACGTATAATCTTTTGCATGTTTATCTCATATGTAAAAGGTCTATTGGATTACATTGACTATGATCTATAGGTGTGAGCAAAGCTTTGTCATACAAGGTCTTAGTCCAGATCCTGTAAAGAACTCTCTGATTTTGATTATTTTTTATATTGAAGTTGTTGATGATGATGAATTTGAATTGTTNAGGGAGATAATAGGGAGCAAATTTGAGATGCTCAATCTCTATAAAATACAGCAAATGACTATCGTAATTCTTACCCTCCTACCCATTGGCACCCAGTGATATAGGCACAATTCTGTTAGAATATTCTAATAGAATTGTAGTTGTTTAGTCCATATAGCTGTCTAACCCAAAACACAGCAAATACAACTAAAACACAACAAAAGAATACAAAATGCAAAGAAAATCTAAGTGAGTGCCAACTACACCAAGGTTCTCGAGCCGTCCATCAAGTCCTATGATAAGTACTGAATTTTTCACATTCAAACCCCTTAATTCACATATGTTGTAACACCCCGCCTTTTATTACAAGGCGTAAGTGATATTGTCCAAATAACTACATGACATTACTACATCAAAGATGATAAATTCTCGCAGCAGAATATATAAATAAGTACATATATTTTTTTTTGTACAATACCATAATCTATTTTATCAGCTTGGCATATTGACCTAAACGTTTAAGAACACATTTACTTATGTTTATCCTTATTAATGAGAATGGTAATTCTCACATAACACTTTAGAGCAATCTAAAATACCTCACAATAAATAAATATAAACATGATGTTCTTACATAATAAATACACACTAAAGCAATAACATATGTACCACATACGGCACTTTTACAAGAGAAACTATAATAATGTTACATTACAAAATAAAGGAAGATGCATACAAAAGTCATATATATATATATATAGACTAAGCAAAGTAGTCTATCATAATAAAGAGGCAATAGGTAGCCTCATTCATATATATGAGGATCGGCATAAGAGCCTTGACCATCCTGATTATCATCATTCTTTCCTGCACATTCCACTATGTAATTGTGGATATTACCACAATGACATGGATAATTAAGTGAGTCAATTGTTTTCAATAAATATAAGGATTACTGATTTCATTAGTTATTACACTTATGAAAATAACATCTTCACATGATTATAAGATCAGCCTTAAAAGAGATTTTAAAAAGAAACCATTTAACCACAGCTGATAAGATAAGCATAAGAAAAAACTAATAAATAATATGACTTCCGCCACACACACACACACACACACACACAAATATATATATATATATATATATAATAATGACATTCACAACCTATAACAATGAAACACATAAATACATATACGTCTAAAGCAATAAAACAATAATGAGATGAAATGACAGTTTTAAATGCAAGTCTCATTTCTTTTCTTTCACTCACTCATGAAGAACCAACACTTGGTTAACAAATATTTTTGGAGCTAACACTCCCTCCATATAAAGCTTATTTTGATTGCTGGAAGCCTATGGTCTCAATCTTGTTATTATTAAATTTTTCACAGAACCTAAGGTCCAATTTGGCCAGACCATCACCCCCTGCTACTCACCAACTTTGTTTTAAACATATTTATTAGTCACAACAATAATCACAATATGCACCAATTACATGCAAACAGTTTTAGGCAGTCAATAAATAAATCTGCAATCATTATATTATGAAAATTAGTATAATTTCTCAGTAAGTAATTTATACTTGCAGTTTTTGTAGGCTGCAGATATAAATAGGTCACTAGCAAATACTACAATTTAATTTAATCTTTTCATTAGCAAGGAATTTAATTAAATCCTATTACATCCTTTATTTATTTTTACTTATTACCTTTATTTATTAATAGTATTTTTTTTTCTTTTTATTATACTTAATACATTTCTCTCATTTCTTCACCTTTTTCTCATTCATCCTACAAACTTACGAGAGTCAAAAGAGCCAAAAATAATCTTCACCATATTACACACACACTAGCACACTCACACACACACACATGACATGGCTGACAATGAGATGTATAAAAAAATAGTTTATTTTAGCTTCTTAATTTTACTAGGCATTACTACGGCATATAAAAATAGTATTAACATGATCACATATTTTCTTATGGGTATTACTACGGCAGTTATATAGTTAATGCCAAAAATATTATTAAAGTAAAATTAGCATTATAACAACATTCGTATGCTAAAGGTTTAATATTTTTGCATAAAATGGATATAGTAACTCTATTACTATAAATAATAAGTATAATATTTTAAAACACATGAACGACATAACGGCATAATTATGAATAATTCATATTATATCTTTGTAAATTTTGGCAGAATAACATGCAACATTAGTGTAACTAGTGTCCAAAACTCCAATTGATCATAAGATTATATTTGTTGTAATAAATATTGATTGATTATTCTATGATTAATTATAGAACATTGGGCATATCCATTAAGGTTTTACATAACATATATGTGTTTTGAATATTCACCCGATATATGTATGTAAAGGTCCTTAAGTTACATTGTATTTGACTATGGTGTGAGTAAAGTATTTTTAACACACAGGAAGTTCATAGTCAAATGATCCTTGTAATCTATAAAATGTTTTGGTTCGTAATTGTAATGCCCAAGAATTTAAATAAAGGATTTTAAATCACCTTAAAAGATAAGGATAAAAAGTTAATTAAAAGTAAGAAAAATAAACACTTCGAAAATGCAACAAAAAAATAATAAAAATAATTTTTCACATTGGGCAATCGGACAGTAGTATTGTTGTCAGGACAGTTGTTGCCCAGAACACGTCATCTGCTGCGGTCCGGATGGGCTCAACTACTATTCAGTCAGTAGTGACCGTCCGCAAGTCATCTACAAGATCATCTGCACAGGCTCATCTAGTGAGCCTCGTCTGCAACTCGGTCAGAACAAGCCCATCCAGTGAGCTTTGTCCGCAGCATCGTCCGCAGTGTCGTCCGGATAGGCCCTCGCTACTATTCACTCAGTAGCAATCATCCGCACCTTGTTACACCTCGTCCGCAGTGCCGTTCGGACAGACCACCTACATTTTCGTCCGGACGACTCATTAAACGGTCCAGACAGCAATCCATTTTCGGTAGTTATAAATAGTTGGGATGTGATTTTCTAGCCATTTTTCAATTTTTCTCTTCTCTCCCACCATTTTCTTTCTTCTCTCTCCTAAGGTTCATACCCAAACCTTGGGTATTGATCTTTGAGAGCTTCCAATCACATTTCTAACACCGAAATCAAGATTCTCGGCATTGGAAATCTATTTTCACCGATCGATTCAAGGTAAAAATTCTTGAAACCCTAGTTTCTCAATATTTAGCCTACATTATTGAATGTATGACTTAATCTTGAATACCTTCTTAGGATTTTTGTTGGGTTAAGCTTTCTCTACATCAGGTTGAAGTTTTGCGGTACACAATTTCAGATTCTTCAAGATTTGAGGTATAAAGCCTAAACCCTAGATTTTTCTTAGTTTGGTATTTTAGATTTTTGTGATGTTTAACCCTAATATTTCTCTATGGTTTGACATTGGGGTTATTTAAATGCTATTTGAAACCTTAGAATTATATGGGTTGCTTATAGCTACTTTGGTACTTGTACTTTTAAGTTATCATTGGGTTGGTGTGAAGTATAGAGTATGAGTGAATAGTTATTGATGTTTTAGCAATGTGTTTATGCAGCGGGCATTGCTTAAATACCCTTTAAATGTTTTATGTTTTAAATGTTTAGTGAATGTTTTTATTTACTAAACAAAATAAATGACTTTAAATAAGTTGAAGAAATTATATGAATGTTAAAGAACGAACCGATAATATTTTGTGATATCATATGATTTACGCTTTCGACTATTTTCATGTGATTAATGAATCTTTGATGAGTGATTTATTATGAGTTATTGATAGTTTATTGATGATTTATGATTATGGCTGATTTATTGATATGTTGAGTTTTACATTACTTTATTGATATTGGTATTGAGAAAAGAATATGGCAATTATGGTTGCATGATATTTATGAACACGTCTATGAAATGAGCATAGAAAATGAGTTATGGACCGTGCCGCGGGGTTGATTTTCGCGTGCCTATGAACAAAACCCAGCCACGGGGGATTGAGTCTGTGTGCACAGTGAAACCCAGCCACGAGGGATTGAGTCCTTGTACCCAGAACATGCATAACATGATGTATTTATATAATGTCTTATGATATGATTTACATGGTCTTTATTATAAACGTACTAGTATGCATTTGAGTTTGCATGGAACAGAACATATACGACTAGCTACATATGATATGATTTATCAGGCATTATTATAGACGTATTAGTATGCATATGAGTTCGCATGGAACAGAACATATGTATATTCTTATGGCTAGTTGCATATGAGATTTATGTTTTATTGCTTAAATATGCTTATATGCTTGTGTTTCGCCAAGCGAGGATGAAATACTTGTATATGGGTGTAGCTGAGTTATATGATATATTTATATCATAATTGAGCACGTATGTGTATAAGTACATGCGGGAGACTGAAACGTACATATATGTACTCAGCTATTATTATATTTCATATATTTTATGACTACAATGTTTACTTCATCTGCTACTTTATATTTCTAAAACAAATGCCATGCTTTTAGTAGCTATTATTATAAACTCTTGTAACCAACTAATCTGTTGACTCACTCTTTCTTTTCCGCCTATGTAATCATAGATGATCTCTATGGTTGTATAAATGTTGATGCAAGTTCTGAAAGGGTAGATGATGATCTTGTTGCCTATTATCTTGGCTATTACGACTGATGTCGTGAGATGCATTCTTTTGTATAGACTTTAAAGTTAGTCTATTCTTTTGGATATTGTTGTGTTGTATTCACAAACAATGACATTATATATTTGGCTAGTGTTGCATGTGACACGGTTTGTATAGCCATTCTTTTTGTATAGGTCACAGTGTAAGCTTTTAATCATTAGTATTTTCATTGTCAGCTCTATGTGTATTGATTACTCTCATAGTATATACTTCTACTCAGTTTATATTAAATGTGATATATAACTCTGATGTAATAGATGTAATCTCATGATACATTGTAAGATATATATATATGACAGAGGTGTTTCTATTACCCTGTGACGATTGATCTAGTCTATGATTACTGTATATGTGTATATGTGTATATGTGTAACATATATATATATATATATATATACATACAGTGTAATTACGAGTCAGGTCGTCACAGTAGTCATAAGGTAGAACCAGGCATTCTACCCTATACTATATCATGGTCAACTTTGGTGATCTGTCTTGATCAAGTGAAGCGGGGCGGGGATAAACTTTAGGTTCACATGATGGTGTAATAGCAAGGTGGGATATATATATATAGGGCTATACATTGAATAGAACCACATGAGTCATTATTCTTTCTAATAATTGTCAGAAAGAATAAATGTACGTGCATGACAACTTATAGTTGTTACTCTTAATCTTGAGAAGTTAATGAACCAGATATCTAAGTGAATATCACTTTAATATATTGTGGAGTGATGACCAGTTTTTCTTGGTCAACATCTCTGTACATCGGGTGATTGACATAAAGTATTATGGAAGATCTCTATTCAAGAAGATATCCAAATCTTTTGTGGTAAACAAAGAGATAAGGAACACTCCCATTGTTTTAGAATTAATATGAATTTTTTATTTTGTAGCTCAAGCCTGAGTGGGTTTCGGTGGAATTTACTCGAAATAGATATACAAGGGTGAGAGGAATCTCACAGGGTACAATGAGATAAAACATAAAGTTCGATCTAGTGACTCAAGGAAAAAGATATAGTGAACAAAATGACAGTTAATCATCGTTGTTTTAATTATCGACAAAATTTCATGGAGAGGTATTATGTTTAATAAGTATGTCAGGAAAGATTAATTGTATATTGTCAAAATATGAATTAGAGTGCAATTACATTTGTTTAGTGGAATCATTTGTGATTTTTAGTCAAGTGTGATGAGTGATTGAGTGACAAGATTTCACAAGAGACTAAATAGCTAATTCTATTTTCCTTTAGGTCCCTTCTTAAGCTGATGTAAATTGACTAAGGTAAATATGTTCCTTAGTTATTTTATTAAGGATTTATTTATTTATTTAGGTTGTTTTTATTTAAATAAATTTACGCTTTGAATTTTATTCAAGCTTATTTTATTTATATTAAAAACATTGGGCTAAGAGAATTTATTTCTAAGAGCCATGTATGAAGAGGTTTAGGCCAAAGAAATTAATTCCTAGGCTTGGTCCAGGAAATGAGCATTGAGCCAAAGAGGTAAAACCAAGAGGCCCAAGCTAAGTCCAATGGAGATAAAGGCCCCCATGACCAACAGCTACAAGTCGGCCAAGGGGAGAGAATTCTCCCCCCCAAAGCCGACGGCCACTAGAGGAGAAATCCTCTAGTGGCTTGTAATCCCTTTTTCTTAGGATTTGATTTAATTCTATTTTCCAATTCCATACCGTAATTGGATTCTAGAATTTTCTCCACCTCCTCTTCAAGTAAACCTAAATCCATAAATAAAGGATCATAAGAAGCATAAGACACACCAAGAGACACCAACACAAAGCATTAACTTCAATAAAGAGTTGAGAACAACAATATAGTAAAGGGTGTGGAAAAAATATTCTAGAAGAGTTTTAACTTTTGTGCTTCTAGTTGTGAGTCCACACTCACAGTCATATTCAGCCATCAAGAAGAAGATCTGAAGACTAAAGAACTTTGTTCTTCGTGTTCATCGTGTTCTTCGTGCTCTTCGAAGCTCCTTCAAGTCCTTGGTGATTTTAGATCTTTAAGATCTAAAAGTTCTTGGTGTTCTTAGCATTGTTCTTCAACCTTTAAAGATCATCAACAACAAGCATGAAGAATAATTCAAAGCCTCGTGCAAATATTTCTAAATGCCTAAAGGAAGCTTACACAATTTGTAAGTAACTTTAAACTTGTTTCTCTTATTGCTAGAATAATCAAATGCTATGTTTCCTTTTGAAGTATGCTACAATCATATGATTTTATTTTTTCCGCTGCGTATGATGTTTTTATAATCATAATCCCCAACAGGGGGTTTCAGCCACCCCCATTTGGACCTTTGAGGTGGCCAAACCACCCCCATTTTGGATTTTTTATTCCCCGAAAACCCATGTGTGATGCACGTGGGCCTTCCTTTGTTAGAGGAAATAGATTTGTTTAACAGAATGGCCACATTGCAAATTATTGAAGCTTGGTTGGGGTGCATTGTAATTTTTTAAACATTAGAGGCAAAATTAGAAGATATGTACAACTTTAGGGGGGGGTGTAAAGTGTATTTTCCATGAAGAAAAATATTGTCTTTCAGTTTCATATTGAAAAAGGCAAGAAACTTGGTCTTTAATAAATGCTTTGAATGCCAAATCCTTCATATGGCAGGCCATGCAAATGCGATTTACAAGAAAATTAATCTACTAATTAATGTGCATCATTAACTCTATTATCTATTAAATTTCTAATTTAATTAATTAACGCATCCAATAATGTAGGGCTAGGTCAATTGAATTTAGGTTAATGCACGAAATTTCCTTTTAGGGATTTTGATCAAAAGAGTGTAAAAAAATAAAAAATTAAAAAAAAAAGGTTTTAATCTTGTGGGTATTTGAACATGTCCTAATAATAATAATAGTATTGTTAATCATGCCATTAAAGTAACCCTTTCATTTAATATAAAGTCTCAAAATTAATATATTCTCTTTATTCCTTAGCTATGATGTGATACAATATATATACGCATTTGTTTTTAAAGGGACCTAAACTTACTCATAGCCTATCTGTCTAGGCTAAGTATAAAATATAACTTATCAACGAATTGGGGTTACTACAAAAGGACTAGTTAATTTGGAGGTTTTTCCTTAGAATTCCTTATAAAACTTAGTTTCACCTAGTAATTAGGAAAATGTGGAACTTAGAACTCATAACTATCTTTATAAACCACTCATTCTGTGTGGGCTACTCTTCATCTTCCCAATATGAGACCAGAGTGTCACAAACTCCCCCTCTTAAACTTTCGATGTCGTCATCAGGGCCACGTCATACAATGTTCCAGTACCACATAGCCTAACATTACTAGGTGACTCTGATACCATTTATAACGACCCAGAAAAAAGCATTAGTCATGTCTGTGCTATCACCTTAAAAGGACTAGTCAATTTTGAGCTTCCCTAGAATTCCTTATAAAGCCCAGTTTCACTTAGTAACTAGACAATGTGGGGCTTAGCACTTATAACTATCTTCATAAATCACCCACTCTATGTGACCTGTTGTGAATGCACTTGTGAGGTTTGTGTCTTACGTTACTAAAATGTAAGAAGATGTTTATATAGCATAATTGGGTCCAAACCCATGGACTTAAGCTTTTGGGTTAAGTGGTGTCTCAACATGCTATATTATGGGCTCATTAAAGAACTCCCTAGGTGATTCTCTCCTTAACAATTGGTATTAGAGCCACGTTTAGTGTCTTTGTTTGACGCGTTTGGTTTGACTCTGATAAAAGAGTGTGACCCCCAGCTCTTAGAGTACGCATGACACTATTGGTAGAGATTTCACAAGTGAGAGGGAGATTGCTGTGAAAGCATCTGTGAAGTTTGTATCCCACATTACTAAGATGTAAGAAGAGTGAGTGGTTTATATAACATAGTTGGGCCCAAACCCATGGGCTTAAGCTTTTGGCTTTGGTGTGTCTCAACATGCTATATTATGGGCCCATTAAAGAACTCCTTAGGTGATTTTCTACCTAACATGGCCTACTCCTCATATTCCCAATATGAGACCAGAATGATACGCCCTTATCCAAACAAGCTACATTAGCCTTGACTCCTTCAACTTTCACAGGCTTCACAAACAAAGTCTTTCTTTCATAATTAGAAGCATCAGAAAAATCAACATCCATATTGGACATACCCAATCCACACCTGTCACAATGAGATTTTTGAGATTTTTTTTAAAATAATAATAATAATCAAGTTTATCACTAGAAAAATTTTTCAATTGAATTTGAGATAATTCAAATCCTTTTCTAGTGATTTAAATTTCTCATTCAATACACAATTCTCCTGAGTTAAGGAATCAACCAAAACATGTAAATCAAATAATTTAACAAGTAGAGATTCCTTTTCATTCTCAATTTCATTCAACTTTTTAAAAGTGAGTTTACTTAATCTCTTGAATTTAACACATTCTTTAAAAATTTGATTATAAGCCTATTGTAAGTCCATCTCTTCATCAGAATCATCCTGAGATGATTTACCATGGTCAAGTGTGTTATCCACACTAGACTTGCTATCGCTTCTCAGGGAGGCGGTAAAAGCCATGTGATTTATAAAATCAATAGGAGAATCATCAATGTCAACTCATTCTTCAAGATGGATTTTATGGCATTTCTTTTAGATAATACAAACACAATGTAGTTAAAAGTATCAAATTAAACTATTATAGTGATGAACATAACAAACCGAAAAAAAATCAACACAATTTTGATGACTAAGAGGAAAACTTTTGACAATTCAAAGGAAAAACCTCTACGGAGCAGCCAAACCCAAGAATTCACTATGAAAAATAATTATATAGATTAATTATGTGATCAATCAAGCCAATGCTTTGATATCATCTGTAACGCCCCAAGAATTTAACCAACTTGTAATTAAATTTATGGTTCGCCTTACAACCTTAACTGTCCAAATTAAGACTCAGAGATACCTCTATTCTCTTTGGAAAAAGAATATGTAAAACATCGACTGGAGGATCATTGTATACACAGGATTAAGTCATTTAAAACAAGATTTACCCTTAGTAAATTGCTCATAGGATATCCAAATCAGTTAACTAATAACTGACTAAATCATTTACTAAAGCATTTATCAGAGTAAACAGCAGAATAATTGATATGAGTAAATAAGAAATAAATAATTCTATCATCAATGAATAAGAGCACAAAGCTTAACATCTAGAAAGTCAAACCTGAGTATATCAACTACTGCCTCGATACCGTAATCCCGATGAGACTTCCAAACAGTCAAATTCCTGAGGGTTTGTAAAATACCGGAGTATTTTACGGGGAAAGAAGTAACAGAGTAAATCAATTGGCTTAGTAAGCAATTTATTTAGAAAATGGTGATGTACAAATAATAAAGGTTTGTAATTAAACATGATATTTTCACAAATGGTGTGTTCAATCCCCGCTATTATGTCTTAGTAAAAATGGCATTTAGTTTTAGAAAGTGGCATAATCTCAACAACCTAGCACTTAGATTTTTATGCATAAAATATGTTGTACAAATATATATGTATATTAGTCATATGTTAATAATATGGTCTATACAAGACATTACCCCTCTCAGCAGGGTTTACTTGTCCCTAGGGACTTCTGATATAATTTCGGTACTCCAGACATTACACAACATATTGTTTTACACTAGCAATCTGACAAAATCCGACCATAGGTGACCCAAACTGACTAGTAAAGCCGTAACAGTGACCCTACTCAAAGAATAGTGTGCTGATCACAAACTCTTAACCATTGGATCAAAGGTCCTTATCATAAAAGAAACGTTTGATCAGAGTACCAACTTAAAAGTGAGTTTACTTAATCTCTTGAATTTAACACATTCTACCGCATGTACTGGTGTACCATGACATACGATGTAGATATTGTTCATTTATTTCAAAAATAAGGGTATTTATATAAGCAAATAACGTCATTGTTGGGAATACTAGTATATCAAAACAAATATAGTGCAGCGAAAAATAAACTATTTCTTAGCCAAGATCTACTCTAAGAAGAACATGCGAAGAACATAGCTATTTATAATTAAACTTGCAAGAACAAGAAATTACTTACTTGAAGATTAGGGCCACTCCATGGCTTTATGAGCAAAGACTTGAAGCTGCTCCAAGAACATCAAGAACACCAAGAACACCTCTAAGAACACCTTCAGATCTTCTCACCAATGACTATAAATAACCAAGAGTGTGCTCAACTTGCTCTTCAAATCTTAAAACTTATTCTTCGAGTTGTTAGCTCACAAGAATTTCAGTTCTTAGTAAATACTAAAAGAACTGTGTTGGTGTGTTTTTGAAAGAGCCACAAGCATCTTTATTTATATCTGAAAACTATGAGAAGCTTATTAAAAATAAGCAATGTGGGACTATTACAAGAGGAGTGGACGGCTAGGATTAAAACCCTAGCCTCCATAATTCTAGCAAGTGACGCATGGGGCTAAGGTTTCAACCCTAGCCCAAGCCTCCCACTAACCTCTCTCGAAATTTTCTTTTGGCCCATGTGTTAATTAATTAAGACAACCTGCTTATTAAGCCCATGTCTTAATTTAATTAAAATAACTTGCCTAATTATTAAGCCCATATTTTATTCAAATAAAATAACTTGCTTAATAAATAAATAAAAGCATGTCCATAGTTAATTTACAAAAAGCTTGGTGAGGGACCCGAAGGGAAAAATAAATCTAGCTCAAGTAGTCATCGACCATCCCCGTCGCTATTTAATTACAATTGATTCCACTAAATAATTGCAACTGCACTCCAAAATTTATTCTTGATTAAAAATCAACAACCGTTCCCTTTAACTTACTTACGTAGTATGAGTGCGATTCCTCCATAAAATTATTCTGTAGCAGAATTAGGACTGTGATATTGTCATACTAAATTCTCTACCTCTTAATCCTTGATTCCCAGATATATTATCCAATTTATTCTCCTAACTATGAACACTCTTTTCACAAGTTGATATTTTTAGAATTCTCCATTCTAAAAGCTTCAGCCAGAGACTGAGAATAAACCCTTATATAATTTCGATAAATATGCTAGTCAAGGGAAAAATTTCTTATCCTTTTTTATGATCCTAAAAGGACTTAGATTCCCTATTGAGCAATGCTTTCCTCACAATGTTTCATGTGATCACTCAATGCACGGAGATGTTATCCAACATTTAAAGTCTCACTACCTAATGCATCAAAGTGACCAACACTTACACATCCGAGTCTGCTTCCCTTCAGGATTTAGAATCATTGTTCATAAGTAGTCTAAGAGTTTTGTGTCTTTTCCAATGACAATATTTTTATGGAAAGACAACTCCCGGTCCGTTCAATGTATACTACCTTATACACCTACTACATCAACCCAAAGAATCCTCTTCGCCTGACTAAGATAAATCACTTAAGTCAATATGTAGTAGTCTTAGCCAATGGAATATCCAGTTCCATTGTCGAATGTGAACTATAAAAATTTTCAGAAATACAAGGATTACGAACTAAGACCTTATGTGA
This sequence comes from Betula pendula, assembly GCA_900184695.1. NCBI lineage: Eukaryota > Viridiplantae > Streptophyta > Magnoliopsida > Fagales > Betulaceae > Betula > Betula pendula. The sequence continues at coordinate 46,926 of FXXK01001925.1, forward strand.
CAAAGACCATTGCTCACACTCATAGTCCATATTAAATATATCCTTCGGGCCCTTCGTATGGGGATAAATCAATAGAGATCATACAGAGATTATATGCTATATGCAACAAAATATTTAATCAATGAGTAATAATAAGTATTCATAATAAACTCTTAATGTCAACATGTAAATAATTGAAATTTAGGGCATAATCCCCAACAGTCACTGTTATATCCAAGATATGAATAGAGGATTTTATTAACTTGTTTATGTAAATGACTTAGTGGAATTAATAACCAAGAGTAAGATAGTAATTGAAAGTAAGAAGAATGGACAAAACACACAGAAAAAGTTTCAAGAAGTTATTCCACTCAAATTTGTAATTTCAGAATGACCTTGTTGGAGTAAAATGATCATAAATTTTAATCTCAAACTCCGATTGTAGCAAAATTCATGTCATTGGAAAGCTAACTCAAAATTCTACAACTTTTCAGTTTATGAATTTTTCCAACTACACCGTTTTGAGGGTCAAATTATCCTGCCAGTAGGCATCATCCGCAAGAGTAGTGATTTTCCATTCGAATCAGAAATTTCAAACTGACCTTGTTGGATTAAAATAATCATAACTTTTGACTCAGAACTCTGATTGAGGCAAAATTTATGTCATTGGAAATTTAACTCAAAATTCTATAACTTTGTAGTTTATGACTTTTCCCAATTCCATCTTTTTGGGGGTCAAATCGGCTTGGCAGTAGGTGTCATCCACAGCTCGTCTGCAGCTACGTCCGGATGAACCTTGCTGCCTCTTAGACAGTAGCTTCCGTCTGCAGCTTGTCCGCAGCGAGGTCCGGATGCCGTGAACAGTAATGCGATATAAATGGGCTGAAACACAAATTTTTTAGCTCATTTTTCTTAACTGGAACGAATTAGAGCTCTCTCCTCTCTCCTAGGGTTTGCTCTAAACCTTAAGAGAGTGATCTTTTAAGGCTTGGGTTATGATTTCTAACACCGGTAACGCATTCCTCGATGTTAGATTATCGTTTCTACCGATCATTTGAGGTAAATTCTCAAACCATTGTCTACTTTCTCAAGATTGAGCTATACACCTCATGCATGTTGCTTAATCTTGATGATTTGTTTAGGAATTTGTTATATTTGTGAAGTTTGAGTGTTGGATCAAAGTTCCAAAGACCGGGCTTCATACCTTCGAGGTAGGTGTTCAAGTTAGCTAAGTTAGTTGGGTTTTGCTTAGAGTTTTATAAGTTAATCCTAGAGATTCTCTATGGGTTAACTTTGTTAGCAATTAAATTGTGTTTTGAGCTCCATGTATGATGTGGGTCTCAATTGGGCTATGTGCTTATGAGGTTGCAAGCATTCATTGGTGTATAGAGGTATGTTTTGAGCTATGAGTTATGCCTTATAATCACATGCAATGATATATTGCAGATTTGTGTGATTAAGACTTGTCATTGGTGTCAATTGTTAAGCATCGAGCGGAACAAGTGAGTATAATTACTCACTGAGAAAAGATACTATTTTTCTATGCTTTCAAGATTATATTAAGTACGAGCCAATTTTATATTATGTTGATGTTTTTATAATGATATCTTGATACTTTTAATTATGTTGAGAAATGCTTGATGAGATATGATTTATGAAATGATGTTAAATGATGCATGATCATGAAAGAAAGAAAATGAGATGTTTTATAGCATGAGCATGTGATGATAGTAAAATAATATGTTTTTTTTAAGGAATGTAATGCTCTTATGAAAATGAAAGGGGATATGCCCTTATGAAAGCAAAGGGGGTTCATGCCCTTATGAAAGTTTAAAGTTATATTATGAAATGTATGAATATGGAAGCATGCATGGCAAGTTTATGATTTTGAGAATGTATATGTATTATGTTTTATGAAATTTCATGCTAGATGTATTGGTATGCATAAGAATCTCAATGGAAAAGAACTTATATATATGTCTACATCTGGTTGCATATGATGATTTTGAGTATGACTTAGTTATGCCAAAAGTGTTATGTTTCAAATGATTTCATAACTATGGTATTTACTTCATCAGCTACATCATGCTTTATTGAAAGATATTTTATAAACCCAATGTAGCTGTTATTGTAAATTAAGTAGAAAATGAAAGATTGGCTCATTGTGAAAACTTAGTGATTTCTTATATCAATAAGACTGTGGACTCATATATCCGCCTGGGTGAATATAGTTAACTCCATGATCTCCTTAGATGATGTTGATGTTGCAGGTACTGTGCATCTTGATGAAGATCCAGTGATTGCGTATTTGGGTTATGATTGATGGCGGTGTACGTCGAATGCCTTTTGTATAGACTATGGTAGTCTAGCTTTTGTTTTACATCGTGATGTTATATATGTGTAAAACTGATCGATGAATTTTGGCTATGCCGTATGTAGCATTTTTTATAGCCCTTCTGTTGATATACAACACTTAAAATGTAAAACTGTTATATATAGTTTATGTCAGCTCCTTATGTTATATTACTCTCATAGTGTTATTTTATTTGTTTCCGCTGCTATGTTATGATTACTCTGATGTGATATGCTCATATTATGAGATAATAATGGCTGGTACGCTTGTACGCCACTGTGATGATGCGGTTTCATTTCAAAATATACATACATATATATATGTGTGTGTGTGTGTGTTATGAAATCGGGTCGCCACAGTCATGTCATAAAAGTTGTAAACTTGGTCATAAAGAAGAACATGCTCATCTGACATATCGCACTTCTAACATTAGCAGTTTCATACTCAGTTATTTACTTACCTTGATTGCTCATCCGATACCTCAAACATCTCGTACTCCCGCTTACTGCGAAAATAACCCAACAATATGCTAAGAACGCTATCATCGATTAATCGTGGAGTATGTGTGTCTTTTGTCTTAAAAATCCTAATTTAGGCATTTCTTGTGGTGACCCAATTTCATAACACTTCTTTTTTTAAAAAAAAATAAAACTTCATCATCATAGTGGCATACATACGTACAAGCCATCATTAACTCATAACATGAGCATATCATATCAGACTAATCATAACATTGCAACGGAAATTAAATAAACAACATTGTGAGAGTAATATGACATGAGAAGCTAGCATACTATATAACAGTTTTACATCATAAGTGATATACATCAAAAGAAGGGTTATCAAAATGCCACATATGACATAGCCAAAATATATCAATTAGTTTACACATATATAACACTCATCAATGTAACAACAAACACTTAGACTCTTGAACTATGCAAAAGGCATCTGGTACACCGCTATCAGTCATATCCCAAATACGCAGCCACTGGATCTTCATCAAGATCCTCAGTACCTGCAGCATCAACATCATCTAAGGCGATCATAAAGTTAACCACATTCGTCCAGGCAGATATGAGTCCACGATCTCAGTGGTATAAGAAATCACTAAGTTTTTACAATAAGCTAATCTTTTGTTTTCTACTTAATTTATAATAACAGCTATATTTTGATTTATAAAATATCGTTCATAGAAACATGGCGTAACTGATAAGGTAAACACCATAGTCATGAAATTTGTTTGGAAGATTCTACATATATAATCTCAAATCATAAAATTGGCATAAAATTCCATAAAACATAATACATATACATATCATCAAAACATAAACGTATCATGCATGCTTTCATATTCATACATTTCATAACATAACATTTCACTTTCATCAGAGCATTACACTCGTTCACTTTAATTAGAGCATTACACTACTTCACTTTTATCAGAGCATTACACTCATTCACTTTCATTAGGGCATTAAACCCTTTCACTTTAATCAAGGCATTAAGCCCCTTCACTTTCATCAAGGCATTAAAACCGTTCATGCAAATGTTGAACTCATGATCATGCAACCTTTAACATCATTTCATAAAAATCAGATTTCATCAAACATTTCTCAACATAATCAAAAGCATTAAGATATCATCACATAAACATTAACAGAACATACAATTGGCTCAAATGTAATATAAACTTTGAAAATATAAAAATAATATCTTTTCTCAGTGAGTAATTATACTCACAATGTTTCGCTCGATGCTTAACAATTGACACCAATGACAAGTCTTAATCACATAAATCTGCAATACATCATTGCATGTGATCATAAAGCATAACTCATAACTCAAAACACACTTCTATACACCAATAAGTGCTTAAAACCTCATAAACACATAACCCAATTGAGACCTATAACATGCGTGAAACTCAAAATACAATCTAAATACTAACAAAGCTAACCCATAGAGAATCTCTAGGATTAACATGTAAAACTTCAAGTAAAACCCAACTAACTTAGCTAATTTTAACACATACCTCAAAGATACGAAGTCCCAGCTTAAGAAACTTCGATCCAACGCTCAAACTCCACAAATATAACAAATCCCTAGACAAATAATCAAAATTAAGCAACATGCATGTTATACAAATATTCACCTAAATAAATAGGCGAATAAATGCACGTTTTACTCGTAAGTGCACAAGATCAAAACAATAGTATAGTGAGCAAGTACGAGATCATTCCCACGAGGATTGGTAAATTGTGTTTAAAGAGAATTTTCTAAAATAAATGTCTTGAATGAAGTAAAATATGATTGCAATGGAATAAAGTAAACAATGTAATTAAAAACAATAAAAAAAAGGGTAAGGCTCCGATATTTACCGCTAATCATACTCTTTTGAGGAAACAATAGGCACAATGCTATAACCCATATTGTGATGCTCAATGTTTGTCAGCCACAAGGGCATGACATCTACTCCTAAAGCTATTGATTTTCCTAAGCAACGAGCTAGGCATGGCATCTACTCTAATTCTTTTCTTTCTCAAAGGATTTAACATGGCATCTACTAAGTTGTTCTTTGAGAAATCATAAATTTATGGAAATCGACAAACACACTCAGGTTGGAACATGGCATCTATTCCAACTGTCTTCATGTTGATTATTCCAAGAACCTGTGATCGGGTTCTTTCATTACTCTAATATGCCCAGGACTCGGCCATCCAAATTGACATATATAACGAATTCATACCGCATGCATATGATGATCAAACATAAACATGCAAGGAATTCAATCAAACCGGAATAATCAATTAAGAATCACAAATAGTTGTAGCAAAGCAAATCAAAACCTTAAAGAGACATGATTAGGGCTTCAATCGAACCCAAAATAAAGTATTAAAAACAACTAAATTTGGACTAAACTATATACATGCAAAAAATAAATAAAAGAAGAAAGGAAAACCAAAACCGCTCTTGATCTAGCCTCCAATTCCTTTTCCAAAGCTTGTGTCTTTGTTTTTGGAGGACTTAGGGGAGTATTTATAGAGTTTAGGAACAACCCTAATCAATTTCGTACACCCTAGGAAGTCCAAGATCGAGTTGGGGTTGGATTACCCTATTTCCATATCAGTTCTGCCGACTTCAGAGTTTTTCAGCGCACGATGGTGCTCGAGCACCAGAAAGTGGGGATCGAGCGCAGCTGATGCTCGAGTGCCATTTTGGGCTCTCGAGCGCACCTTGGATGCAAAAACTTTGGCTTAATGATTTGTTCCTCTCTGAGTCCTCTTTCCAACGCATTTGACCTTGCCTTAATCCGAGTTTTGAGCTGAGAATTATGGCCAAAATCGTACACAAAGTTCAAATGCTCAACAACTTTGCACAATTCATGTGTTTTAAGCCCGAGTTGATGGAATTGACGACTTCTTTCTTCCAGAACACTACAAATAAGGAAAAAACAAAAACAAACAAAAATCATATTATAATGAACTAAGAGATTAACATATGTGAATTAAAGGCTTGAATGTGTAACATTTAGCACTTATCAATGCATAAGGTGTATAGCTCAATCTTGAGAATATAGACATGGGTTTGAAAATTTACCTCAAATGATTGGTAAAAACGATAATTTAACAACAAGGAATGTGTTGCTGTATTTAGGATCACAACCCAAGCCTTAAAAGATCACTCCCTTAAGGTTTAGAGTTCTCTTAAGGTTTAGAGTAAACCCTAGGAGAGCGAGGAAAGGTCCAAGTTGTTCTAAGTCAGAAAAAGTTAGAAATGAGTCGGAAAAATCGCATTTGAACTATTTATAACGCTATACTATTCACTATTGTCCGACCGCGAAATGGTCCATCCAAATTGTCACCGTCCGAACCTTGCTGCGAACGAAGCGTACTTAGTGAATAGTAACAACCTTCATCCGAACGCTACTACGGACGACCTGCGGATGAAGTGTACTGAGGAACATAACAGGCTTCGTTCGGACGCCGCTGCAGAAGAGCTGCGAATGACACCCAACTGTTAGGCTGATTTGACCCCGCAAAGACGATGGAATTGAATTTTCATGGACTATAAAGTTGTATCATTTTGAGTTAGGCTTTCTAATGCCATAAATGTTTGCAACAATCGGGGTTAAGAATCAAAAGTTATGATCTTTTAATCACCGTAAGGTCAATCTGATGTACTGATTAAAATGGAAATTACTAAAATAACTTTCCTACTCTTGGTTATCAATTCACTTAATCTTTTTGATAATTAATGTTTATAAAATCCTCTAATTTATATATCTCGGGTATACTCTACTTACTTATAGGTAAGTGGAGGGCTTTTTGGAAAAAGCATTTTTGGAAGAATTAGACAAAGAAGAAAGAGGGAAGGACTTCACATGAAGCCCTTGCTCACATAGCAGGGGAGCTATGCTCCCTGCATGCGGAACAACCCTTAGGGACCACATGGTCCCCAAGGTTTGTTTTTTGTATGAAGAGGACGCCCCCTCATGTTAATAGTAGGGAGCGTGCACTCCTTGCATGTGAAGAAGTGGGGAGACCATGTGGTCCCCAAACTTCTTGAAAAGGGGGAAGCCTCCCCCTTATTCACAAAACACAAGGATCAGTGTTCCATGTGGCTTGGGAGAGAGAGAGAGAAGAAAGAGAAAGAAAAGAGAGAGGAGAGGGGAGAGCTACTGTCGAGCAGAGAGAGAGAAAGAGGGAAAGGATTAGGGAAGAGAAGAATAAGAGAAGAGAAGAAGTGGAGAAAAGAGGACAAGCTTCTAAGGTTTTGTGGTTTCAAGGAAACGATTGCGATAGTAAGATTGATACACAACGGGTGAGAAATGAAATGGGCATTTAAGCAATCAAGGTAAGCGGGCTATCTTGTGCTAGTTATTTTTATAAATAATGACCTAAACATTTTATGCTGTAACATTTTAAAAGAAAATCTGGATTATCTCTTGAAATAATAATAATGTTTTTATACATGAAAGTATGACTTGGATTACCTTTTATAAATTGGTATGTCTTAAATAATGCACATTTAAATATTGTGTTTATGCATTACATGAAATGAATTGCTTATGTGGATATGTGTAAAATGAGGATAAAGTGTATGATAAGTGAATGGTGACACCGGTACCATGTGTGTAATTTAATAACTTTAAAGAAGTGCAACACACCCTTGGTTGGGGGGTGTGGCTTTACCGGCGTTAGTCCTAAGTAAAGGGGCTAGGCTAACAGGGTTCCTAAGAGAGAGGATTAACGGACAGTCTTTCTGAAAATCTATGTTGTAAAACATTTATGTTTTATAGTGTTGCCAGTTAGGTCTTTGAGTTAGAAGGATCATGCGTGGCGAACATGAACCATATTAGAGTTATGATATGGATCTGGTAACTGCTTGGAACACATTGCAGAATTTCAAATCGCTTATGTTAAATAATATTTTGAGTGAATTGCAGACTCAGTGTTTTGAGATGTATTTTGGTATTAAGGTTTAGCATATAATATTTTATAGTTATAATGTATAATATTGTAGAATTCAGTTATTGTAATGATCTTAGTAAATGCCTGGTTGTAATTTTAATGTTGGTATAAATATTGTTGTTCCCATTGCATAGTATCCCTTTTTGAGGAGTAGAGATTCTTAGTCTTATTCCGAGTGGAATGAGAACTTGGAGTGAATTGTGAATTAATTAAAGTTATTAATTTTATCGGGTGTTACAAATGGTATCAAAGCATTCGCTCTTCAAACTATAGGAACAGATTTGTTAAGTGTTAGCCGATGATCTAGCAGCGCATAGGTGGAAAAGAGTAAAGTTATGAATGATCTTGTGAGATTGGACTTTAAAGTTTTAGATATGATACATATAAAGTCATGACTTTAGTAGCTGATTAGAGATTCATTGAAGCGATCTAGATATAAGTTAGATGTAGTCTAAGTATGGAATGACACAGGTATATCTTTGAAATGATGAATAGAGTAGATTCTAAAAAG
>FXXK01001926.1:0-16780 GCA_900184695.1 Betula pendula
AAAAAGGAAGAGATAGGTCAAGCCGTGGATTAATAAATGGCTTCACACTTTAGGATCTAAGAGCATCGCACAGGTTGCTCATGAGAAGGTACGTATAATTAATAACTCAGGCTATTAATAAAATACGTTCACGTATCGTACGTACTTTAGTTAAATCATAAACTTGTATGATAATGTTAGTGATATTGCAGAAGGAGAGATACAGGAGAAAACGCCGAACCGATGCGATATGTTCGTGGTGTCGCACACACGCAAAGATGGGACTCCTGTCAATGAAGTAGCTGGAGCAGCCTTGGTATGTGCTAAGTACTTATTATTACGAGAATATTATTACCGTAAGTATATCTTTATGCAGATTTTATGTTTAATTTATTATTTCTATGTGTTGTGCAGACCCAGATAAAAGCAATTATGAATACTCAGTCGCCAACAGACCGAGTTTTGTTCAGAAGGGTCAATATATTGGTCGCCAAATGATGCGTGCGGACAGGTGTTAGGAAAAGAACATTCAGGTCGGGTTCGCGGGGTGGGGTTAGGGCCTACACTGGCAAATCCACCTCCTATACTTCCGGGCAAAGATCTGTGTCAAGTGGGCCTAGTGCTAGGGAAGCAGCAATGGCTATTGAGATGGAAGGTTTGAAGAGTTACGTGGCATCGCAAGCGCAAGAGGTGGCAACCCTGAAAATTTTGGTACATATGCTTATGCAGGGGAAACAACCTTCCATGAGAAACAACCAAGAAGGTAATGTGTTGGTGTAGTTAAGGTTTTTTCATTAATTAGTTATTAAGTGAAAAGAAGCATAAATTAAGACAATGTTATTTAAATTTTGTTTAATGAAGAGACGTGTGTATGTACAAATGCAGGTGATCATGGTTTAGATGTGGAAGATCCTGACAATGCGGTTTGACAAGGTAGCGAGTGAAAAGAACGATGATAACGTAAGTCTTGTTTAGTTAGTTTAGACTTCAACTTAATTTACAATTACAAATTTTGGGGGACAATGGAAATGGGTATATCAAATGATTGCGAGTGTTATTTATTGTTTGTTTACATATACTGTGAAACTGATTGTAAGTGGTAGCCTTTAGTTTAAATGCTTGAGTGGTATATTTCTTTTGTGGGTGAAAAACTTAGTGGTAAACGTACCCGTTCGTTTATGTGGAATTTGTTGGTACTATGATTTTTTTGAAATTGTTTTGTGGATTTGAAATGTGTTTTTTAGATAGGTTTATGTGTTTCGATAAGGCTCTGCTGGTGAAAATGAAAATTGGTTTGTTTTTTAGTCGCGGTGGTGGTGTACATGGAATGGGATTTAAATGTACGTTTGGTCTTTTGGGGGCTTAGATGAGTTCATACGCTTTGATAAGGCTTTCGGGTTTTGGCTTTTTGGGGTTTTAGATGGGTTTTCATATTTTGATAAGTTTCTCATGGTGTAAATGAAATTTAGGTTTGACGTTAATTTTATGTTTGTTCTTAATATGTACAAGTGATAGTTGCTTGTCAAAACCCTTCTGTGGGTTTGATGTGGGTTTCGGTTTAGATGGTGTTTATGTTTGGACAAGGCTGTGTTGGATGTGAAAGGTTGGCTATGTTGTTAGCAAATTTTGTTTTCTTAGTATTTTAAAGTAATACTTGAACTTGTAATTATTTGGTGGTGTTTGGTTTGGTTTGTGGTATGTTTGGGTTTCTAGATGTGTTTCTTATGTTGGTGTAAGGCTCTATTGGTACAAAGAAGACCAGGTTGTTATTCAGACTAGAAGAAACTCACATTATTCCTTATTTGGTGTTTTTAATATGGTATAGATAGAAATGGGTCGTTGTTGCTACTCTATTTTATTTTGGTTCTGCCAACGGGGTTTGTATATGGGTTTATTTGATAGATGTGGATGTTATTGCTTGATTGAGTCTGTTTTTGGTGTATATTAAATGTGGTTTTTGCTAGTTTTGGATTTAAGTTTGTTTCTATTGGACACGGCTGTGTTGTTATGGTTAAATGTATACTCTGCTTTGCTAGAGATAGGTTTCTTTCTATGGGTGTTGTTAATGGGTTGTTTAATGGGTTTCTTTCTGTTTTGGACGTTTTACATTGTGAAATTTGGATAAAGGTAGGTTGCTTATTTACTCTGACAAAGTTTGGTTCTCTTAGGTTTTCAAATGCATATCCGTTGTTTTAGCTGTTTCTTAATCTGCATAAGCTGTGTCTATGGGTTTTTGAGAGTGAACTTTTTGGTTCGGCCAAAAAGAAGAAAAATGAAAGAATGATGGTATATAACAATATTTCTTGGGAAAATGCTAAACATATTTATTTAAATTCAAACTAGCTTTTTCATGTCTTGTCTTAATTAACATACTATGTCGTCTGTGCATTGCTATTTGTATTATATTATAAGGGTTGATGGACAATTAATATGAATATTTTGTTGACTAAGATTATTGTACATGCGCAGGCTAACTTGTTTGATTCGAAAGGAGCAACCGAAGATGTCTTACCTGAGGAGGTTCTTCAGACATTTGACATTTTCTTTCGGTTTATGGATTGGATTTTTAGATTATGAATTATGTAATTTGGATTTGGATTATGTAATAGGTAAATAGAATTACGTATGTATGTGGATTTGAATTATGTTGAATTTTGGATAGAATGTTGTGAATTAGCTGTTGTTGGATTTTGTATTTGAATTGTGCAGGTTTTGTGTATGGATATTAAAATTAGCAGGTTTTGTATTTTATATATGGATATTGAAATTATTAATAGTAATATTTAAAAAAATATTTTTAATCATGGACGGTTTGGACCCCAAAACCGTCTAGGATCATGGACGGTTTGCACCAAAAACCGTCCAGGATCATGGACGGTTTGGAGTCCAAAACCGTCCATGATCCTGGACGGTTTGGACACCAAAACCGTCCATGATCTTGGACGGTTTGGAGTCCAAAACCGTCCATGATCATGGACGGTTTTGGCCATAAAACCGTCAATGATACTTGTCAGACGGTTTTGTAGTAAACTGTCTATATTCCTGGACGGTTTCCTACAAACCGTCCAGGAATTACATTCTCGACACCTAGCTGTGGACAGTTTGAAAGAGTCCATAAAAAACCGTTCATAACGACTTATGGACGGTTTTTTAGGCCGTTCTGGACGGTTTTTGACCGTCCAGAACTGATGAAGTTTTTGTAGTGGTAAAAATAAAATGAATTTTATATTTTAAATTATTTATTAATGTTTTGATTTAAAAAATTAAAAAAAAATTAAAATAAGTCTTTATCCTAACGCGCCAGCCAAAGGAGAAGTCAATGTCCGGTTTAAAGGAATCAAACTTGTTTGTTTGTTTGTTTATTTTTTATATAAAGGAATCAAACTTAATAATTCAACGCATTTAAGGCTGTTGAAATTGTTGTTGACTGTTCTTTCTAGTGCAGAAATATTTCAATAGAGCATGTGATGAAGTCCTTGCTGTCAGTGAAACACGATCCAACGGCTAGGATTGGCGCCTTGTGAAGATGGTACAAACTGGTTTTGAAGTAATTTACATGGAATATCTAGAAGGACTACTGTGTCCTGTTTCGCTTCTTTCATACGGCGTGCTGCATGATAAGTGATAACAGTGGAGAAATTGAAACAGGCTAAAAAAGAAGAAAAGTCATCAAACTCTGTCTAAATATCTTACCCCGTTTTCTAACCCTTCTTTCATTTTTCATGTTTTTTTTAATCTAAAAAAAAAATAAAAACATTAACAAACTGAAAATTTAGGAAGTAAGTTGTATTCCTTCGCTTAATTGATACAGAAAATGCATATAGCATTATATAGTATATACACATATTTATTGATAAAAATATATAAAGAGAATTAACATCTAATTACAAATTGATTTTGTTTCATTTATGTGTGAGATCTATTTTCCTTTCAAATAAGAATCATATTTTCTTGTGGGGGTTGGTGTACTTTGTTGACTTTGCTTTACTTGTGAAGAAGAAGATAGGCTGCATCACACACAAGGTTGACATGTTAGAAATATAATATTCAATAATACATAGTGGAATAACAAATTATTCGGTACTTTTTATGCACCGAATATAGGATTTGACGTAGTTATTCCACATGTCTTCACTCATAATTCTCTAGCATTTATTCTCTTAGTGGTGAGGCACACTCTTAGAACAATACCCATATATTCACAGTTTAAATGTTCCATATATTAAGAAAACAATAAAGAGAGAGCTTGTGCGAATACCAAAAGGCTCACGTGTCTCACACACCACAAATAGCTTACGCATGGGGTATTTTATATACTAATGGAATGTAATCGTTATATTCTGAATTAAGTGCACTTTTTATGCTTTGTGGAGTAACGGTTGAATATTACAACATTTGAGCTGCCCACTAATAAGCGCTCTAAATGCTACATCTCCCACTCGCATATAGTGGGCATGGCCCAGCCACGTATCTCTCTATCTATTTTCAATCGTGTTCATATTGGCAAATAGATTGTGCGACCACCAAGCACACCTGAATAAAAGGTTAGGAGTACTATACTAAATCTTGTAAGGATTAGCATAGCACATTCATATAAGTGTCTTCTTATACCCCGACTCATTTGGTCACATCAAATTAAGCATTTCTAATCCCTCTTGAGTCTGATATCTCAGAGCAATGCTTAACTCCGCAAAAAACATAATGTACCCATAGTTCTGTTACAACATCCAAGAAACAACATAACTTGTCGGCAATGAATACAAAACATAGTACAAATATGTTACCATATAGTCTTCTCCTTGCCCTCATGTCAGTCAATTTCAGTTTAGTCGCTTTTCTAGCAATACTCTTTTAGACCGCATCATACATGGTTATAGGCAACATGCCAAGGTAACAGACATTAAAACCTCAACCTCGTGATATAGTCAAAGGTCACAAAGAGTATAAATAAGATCATTAACAATGACCTATGAGACTCATATGGTGAAGAAGCAAGGATTAATCCGTTCACCTCCACTTTTTGTCACATAAACACATGTAGTATGAAATACATGCTACGGTGGAGTTCTCTTTTTAAAGTAAAGAGCGTATGTCTAAACTCAATACACCGAACAGATCTTAGTCTAGTCGCTACCTAAGCCCTTAACTCGAATCATCTATTTACTTGCTACCTTAGGCACCAAATTAAGGTCTCACATTTGGCTAATCACAAGCTACATAGATTATGGGTTATTCATGCACGATCTTAACAAAAATAAGGACCTCACCTTAGCCCTTGCTAAGGTGACATATTTATGTGTTAACCAACTCTTTATGATACATAAGCATTAAAAGGACACAATGTCTCATCTCTGATTGCTACCTAAGCGCAAGAGGCGATTGCTCGTGTGACTGAGCCAACCTAAGCCCGTCAACATACCTTTTCACCATGACACCGAATACATGGTGAATATGTGTGTGCTCTCCGAATGCTCTTGGTCATGCCACAATGATTATATAACAAATTATCATGTGCACGACAAACAACGTCATCATCTAGGAGAGAAATCATATCATATGGTCAACTATAAACACCAAAACTTTCAAGTAGTGTTTTAAGACCATTTATCTCTATGCGTAATTACATATGTAGTGACACTCAAAAAATAATGTGCCTACTATAATTAAACAAGAGATTCAACTTTCATCCCTAAAATGCCTTTATATCTCAATAACTCACCACAAAATTAGTGACTCTATCATGACTTTTCATTTTTGGTCAAACCTACAATGTGATCTTACATTTCAGTTAGCAAATTATATTGCGACTTTAAGGTCTTCACAAGGTGACCTTAGATGTAAGTCCGCAAATTATGTTGCGACTTTAAGGCATTAAAAGAATCTCTTGTAGTTAGTAGTAGCATGTGAGATAACCAACTTTTGAATTCATTTAGGGTAAAAAGATTAGGACTATGTTTGTAAGGACAATCACAATAGGCTAGCCATTACCTCTAATGGTTTGTTAAAATTGAATAGCAAATTCGCTCCTCTAAAAGCGAAAGATTGTTTACCCTCTAATGAAATTCGAACTACTAACTCCCATAAGCAAACCAAATGGAAACAAATAACCCAAAATGGTATGAGTCATCTCATCCATAAAGTACAAAATATAGATTCTTCGGTATTCTCCATCTCATTAATTGTCATGAGATGAATCTATATACTTGACCAAGTCCACTTTACTACGTTCAATACTATAACGATAAGGTAAGATCAACGACCCTAGGGGTTTTTTTTCTTTTTTTTTTTTTTTCTTTTTTTTTTTTTTTTTTTTTTTTTTTTTTTTTTTTTTTTTTTTTTTTTTTTTTTTTTTTTTTTTTTTTTTTTTTTTTTTTTTTTTTTTTTTTTTTTTTTTTTTTTTTTTTTTTTTTTTTTTTTTTTTTTTTTTTTTTTTTTTTTTTTTTTTTTTTTTTTTTTTTTTTTTTTTTGTGGATAAGTCAAGTGAAATGAATCTCATATTCTATACTAACAATTCATATCATGTGAATTCAATACCTCTAGCAGAGCACATAAAAGAATTCTCTTCTAATCTCTAAGTGATGAGAGAATAAATTTTATATTGCTACTACATTACTTTGGGCAAAGAATCATTAGGCAAAGAATTATTATTCCCATTATTCTTAGCGACCTTTCAAATAAAAAAAAATGTTTTTGAAATATTAATATTGAGGATATTAGGGTAGGATTAAATGTTTTTTTCAAAATAAAACGCTTTTTACAAAATATTATTAAACATTTCATATTAAAAAATGTAATTCCCCACCCTCGCCAAGAATAAGAGTAATTTCCTTAACTCAACCAAAACAAAAAACTTAGATCCTTAATTGAAATTCATATTGTGCCAACTAATTTTATGATCACTCAACCATACTATATAGGTGAATGAAATTAATCTAAGGACCACTTGTTATGACTAAGGTGACAATACCTTATTACATCTACACAAATGTAATTTAACAAATATGTTGCACCATTATTAACCTAACAAGTTGTTCTCAGCAAATCACAATATTGCGAGATAATTGTTCTCATCATATAATTTTAGATAGGTTTTCAAAAAACTTATTTTCTTCTCATTAAAAAAATTAAAATATTTTGAAATTTGTGAGAAATAAAATTTTAACCACCTAGCATTTATATGATGAGACAATTTATAGTTCACGTCCTTAGAGTTATTAGTGCGCTAAAATAGGAATAGATTAATTGTAAGAGATGTCCATGCTGCCTTTTATCATTAAATTAATTTTGCTAAATAAAGGAGAGAGTTCTCATAAGCGAGAAAACTTTCGATTTCTCAAGCTTCCGTACCCATCATCCCATGCCTGATGGCATAATTAACATATCATTTCTCCAAATGATAAATAATATCATAGAGTCAATTTATGACCATCCAATTCTAAACCTCTTGGGATTCTCACTGACAACACTACTTTTAAAAAATCTTGAACCAACATGGGTACGGACTTCGTTAATATCGCTATATTTAAAAGCGCTTAAAAAAATTGTAAATGTGTGCAACTAATGCATTGCTTTGTGACTTTCAGCCGCTGTCTAGTAAGTAGAGATATTTCTCTATTTCTCGCTCATCCAATCTATTTTCCTATTCTACAATCCACTATAGGAAAGATAAGAAAAAATTTAGGCGAGAAATTATACCAGCCTTAAACCATTTTTGCATCAGTGCAACCACGAGTAATGTGTTTAGGCTAATTAAGTCTGTATATGGTTTCCATAACTACCATGCTTGCCGTCAAAGCGCTTGGAATTACATTGCTCTCAACTCATGTTTCATGAAGCGCTCAAAATTTCGCACTTTTGCTTGAATCCATATGTCTTGCAAAAAATAAAATTTGAGCAGTATTTAGTAGTACTATTAATCTTTACCACGAGGGTGCACCACTAATATTTTAAATTAATGTGTCATCTAAGAATATTTAAATACTCTTATTGCACATTAAGATTTAAAGCTCCTAGTAACTAGTCATACTAGTGAGTTTAACTAAACACACTAGTGACTCTTAGAGAGTAAGCATCTATCTATGGGTTAATCTTGTTTAAGTTGCTTAAAAAATTAATAATGTTCAACCCAAAATTATGGGAACAACTAAGATTTGCATTACGAAAAATGTGCAACTTAACTTAGTTCCCACATAATTCTCTTAGGCAAAAATAATGGTTTACTTCCCCATGTCAGTTAATCCCCTTTAATTTCTACGAAAATTATAGTGCGACATACGCGCATAACAATTCCATTTATAAAATTGTTGAGGTTTTCAGAATGATGATAGTCTAAGGTAGTCTTACTCCAACAAATGTCATCATCTTATGTTTTCAATAATTGCTCTAGGAGGAGATTACTGCGTCATTTAAGTCACATATCAAATCTCTAGGGTTTTTAGATCATCTAGGTTATCTCAATGTCACTACAATAACTATGTGCAATAAATTATATATATTATAGCACACACATATTTAATTTGCAGCATTAACCTAAATTGAAAAATGATAATTTCCTACAAGTCGCGAGATCGAAAATTTCGCTAGGCTCATAATCATCTCCCACACCGCAGGTAGTACGTTACCACTTCTAATTTATGTAATGCGCAAATAGTGTATGAGAGAAGTTTAAAATATAAACTCTACTCAACCATACTCCCACTAAGTTCAAGAATTAATATATAATTCTAAGCATACAAATTTATTCTCTAATATTAGGAAATAAATTATGAATAATCATATTAATGTCATGCCACACATTTCATATAGAATTACACAAATCATAACATTCATCTTTCAAAAATATAAACATTGGCATATTTTAAAATTCTCAAAATATATTATTTTAAAACATATTGGATTTATAAACGTACACAAAAAAATTCAATAATTTTAAAATACGCCATCCATTTTATGCATGTTATACATGGAATATGCACACAGAAAATTCCAATTACAAACATATATAGAATAATCAAGAAAAATTCTATAAAATAAGCCGCATGCAAGTGCGGCTTAGTCTGGCCATGTGGCCAGCAGCTGCAACATGTCACGGCAACAGCCGCGCGTTACGGCCTGGTCTGGCCGGCCAAGCGCAGCAGCTTGGTCTGCCTAGCTGCACACAGCGGCCTGATCTGGCCGCGACAACCAAAAACAAGAGTTAGTATTTGTATAAGATCAAAAATACACAAGAACAAATAACTATGGCTCTAATACCAAAGTTAGAAATTTAATATTCAATAATACGCAGCGGAATAACAAATTATTCGGTACCTCTTATGCACCGAATATGGGATCCGATGTAGTTGTTTCACGTGTCTTTACTCATGATTCTCCAGCATTTATTCTTTCAATGGTGGGGCACACTACTAGAGCAATACCCATATATCCACAGTTTAATGCTCTATACATTCAAGAAAACAATAGAGAGAGAGCTCGTGCGAAAATCAAAAGGCTCACATGTCTCACACACCACAAAGAGCCTATGCATGGCGTGTTTTATACAATAATGGAATGTAACAGTTACAGTCTGAATTAAGTGTACTTTCAATGCTTTGTGGAGTAATGGTTGAACGTTACAACGCTTAAGCTGCCCACTAATGGGCGCTCTAAATGCTACATGTGCTGAATAGGGTAAGTGTTTCCTTGTATTGCTTCTGTGATGTAGGACAAGAATTTCATCTTGTTCCTGATGCGCTCTTATTACTGAGGGGGCGCGTCTCACCAGCAGGATTTCTAATGAATGGGCTTATGTAGAAGCAATCTTACCGTCGGGCAAAAAGCTTTACTAATGGGTTGTTGGCAAGCTGGGATGAAAAGGTTTTACTGTTGGAACCAAAGAATAGATTCCGATGAGTAAATGACTTCAAGCCGGACATCCCATTTCGTTGGCATCAAGTGGACATGATGTTAGCCAATATCCAGTGATGGAAGTACAAAAGGAATGTATTGCACATTACTGGTGAGTCAAAGAAAAGCAAGAAATGACAGGCAAGACCTTTAGTACCGACAAGAATTAATTAATTGGTTTATGTTGTGCTGACAAGAGAATTAATTAATTGGTCTATGATGTGTAGCGTGATTGATTCTTGTAGATCATAGCAGATAGAATATTAATGAATCAAATCAAGAAGATTTTTACAATAAAGAGGAAAGAGTCAACTGCCATATGTCGTCCAAGAAATAACTATTTGACTAATTGATTATGAAGATCTCCAGCATGATCACAGCCAATAATTCTCTTAATTTCCTTTAAAATATTTTCATTTTTAGATTTATGAAACCATCAAGTATTTTCATAAATTTGGATTTCCTTTGACACAAAGTATTTCCATAAATTTGTCTTTAAGGGGTAATCCAATCAGCTGGAGATCTCCAGCATGATCACAGCCAATAATTCTCTTAATTTCCTTTAGAATATTTTCATTTTTAGATTTATATAACCATCAAGTATTTTCATAAATTTGGATTTCCTTTGACACAAAGTATTGTCATAAATTTGTCTTTAAGGGGTAGCTCAATCAGCTGGAGATCATGCTTCATGAAGCGGAGGTCACTAGTTTGAATCCTCATCCCCACTTTCCCTCCCTCTTGTGCAGACATGTCATAAAAACAAAAAAAAAAAAGCATTTCTAGAAATTTGGATTTCTTTTGGCACCAAGTATTTCTATAATTAGTATATTTTGCTTCTTTTGTTTTATTTTCATTTTTAGAAGATTTTACCCTTTCGTAGCTTTAGGGTTTCATTATAAATTTAGATAAATTATATTAGAATAATCAGCTTTTGCCATCAATAAGAATATCAGTTATCTTGTCAACGTGTATGTTGATGGCGAACGAGAAAAACGTAGGCAACCACTTTGATGATAAAGAACGTGGAGTGCAGGCCCATTGGGTAGCTATTCGTACTTCTGATTATAAGTTTGATCGTATTGAACGCAAGTTGCGGGAGATACAACAAATCATCGCTAGGCTTGGGCTCGACGGAAAAAGGCATCATTATAATAATTGCAATTGCGTTGACGAGATGGCTCATGGGGGACCGGTTGTTGGTCGTGGTACTATACCAAAGGCTGTAAATTTGGCCATGAAGCCAGAATTGTGATTCGCATAAAAATTCATACCGTCGCGATCCCCTATTCTGCCAAGAAAGCTAGTGGAAACCCAACCACCATTGCCTCACCAGCGATTACAGGTTTCAAATTGAGTTTGAGAAGTAGAGGCAGTAGCAGCATCTCGACTTGCCCAATTGAACCACGTCAAAGCAAGTGCTCCAACTTGTTTAATACCGCAAAGTATTAAACAAGTTGGATTTTTGGATTGTACTGTTACTAAAAGTTGGAATTTTTAGAATTTTTTGGTTCATACAAATGTTTAAGTAAGCTAAACGAACGTTTGTGTAAATAGTACACAGGATCATTTGTGTATGTCTTGTAGCGCTATTCACTGCTTTCAAATTTAAGAAACAATTATGCAATTAAAAATGAAAAAATAAAAAACTTAATATATTATTTAGGGTTAAATACTTTTCCAGTACCTGTAGTTTATATGAAAATCAAATGGCTACTTAGGTTTCAAAAAGGATCACAAGTAGTATCTGTAGTTAACGATACTACCAAGTTGGTACTCCCGTTAATATTCCGTCCAAAAAGTTAACAGAGCACCACATCACCACCAATTAAAATGTGACATGTGTCCAATGGGCAAGGTTTCAATGTCACGTCAGTCAAAAAAATAATAAAACTTAAAAAACAAAAAATGCAAAAAAAAAAAAAACCAATTTTTTTTTTAAAAAAACAATTGGCGAGCCAGGGGGTGGCCGAAACCACCCCCAAGAGCCAACCACCCTCGTTTGGCCATAGGCTGGTTTCAGCCACCCTAGACCGGCCAATCTGGGGGTGGCCGAAACTACGCTAGGGCAAAACGGGGGTGGCTGGCCACCCTCATTGGCTCTTGGGGGTGGTGGCTCTTGGGGTTGATTCGGCTACCTCCGAATGGCTGGTTTGGGGTGGCCGAAAACACCCCAAGGCCAACCGGGGGTGGCTAGCTCTTGGGTGTGATTTAAGCCACCCTCTTTTGCAAGCTAGCGGTGGCCAAACCACACCCATGAACCATGGGGGTGGTTTGGCCACCCCCTGGCTAGCCATAGGGGGTTGTGTTTGCTTGGCCAAAATGGGGGTGGCCGGCCACCCTTATAATTTTTTTAAAAAAATTGGTTATTTATTTATTTTGTTTTATTTTGTTTTTAAATTTTATTATTTTATTATTTTTCTTGCTAATGTGAAGTTCAAACTTAGCCCAGTAGACACATGTCGCATTTTAATTAGTGGTGACATGACGCTCCGTTAACTTTTTAGACGGAATACTGACTGGAGTACCAACTTGGTAGTATTGTTAACTATAGGTACTACCTGTGATACTTTTTGAAACCGAGGTAGCTATTTGACTTTTGTGTAAACCACAAATACTGAAAAAGTGTTTAACCCTATTATTTAAATTGGTGTTAAAGTTAGAGATTTATTTTTGATTTTTTCCAAAAGAAAATTAGGGTGGTTTGGCCACCCTTAAACTTTATTTGTTTTTATTATTTTTTTCAATTTTTATTTATAATAAATGTTAAAAAATATTTTGTTTTAAATATTGGTCAAATTTGGTTTTATAAAGAGTAAATTTGGTTTTTTATTAGTCAAAGTAAAGATATTTTTGGAGCACAAGGGCCAAAATTGGATTTCAGTCAAACATAACGGTTAAGACTGATAGATGAAGTTAAGTTACGATAACATGGTAGTCTAATGGACTCAAGTATCACAGCTATCAGTTCGTAGGGCTAAATAAAAAATGGTTGTTAGTTCAGGGGGTTAAAGTATATTTAACCATTTTTTTTTTAAATCTTCAAGGTTATATAAGTAAATTTAGTTTCTCAAGTCAGGGTATTTTCATTATCTCACGGTAAAAATTAAAAAGTGCATTTTACATGTTCTTTTTTGCCTGATTTAACGTGCTAGGCTAACTGAAGGGATTTTTTTTTTAAAAAAAATTTTTGGGCGAATAATTGATAGTTAAAGAGGATTAAGTGTGATAGCTGATAATTTGTAAAGGCAATATTTAAATAAGTGGTAGTTGAAAAAGGTCCAACCTAATTAATCCAAAAAAGAAATACAAAAACTCTAGTCTAGTTGATTTTTTTAGAGCATATCCAGTAATAGTAGCTAAAATACTTGTGAAAATGTTCAAATTTTTGTTTTAGCAACTTATTTTTCTCTACATACTCCAACAGATTCTCTGTTCAACTCTCTATTTTATTTCAATATTATTTTCCAGACCCTTTTTTTTTTTTTTTTTGTAATTTTCTAAACACCAATAACAAAACCAACCACCATACCGAAGCCACATATGGTGATCCGTGAACACCCACGAATACCCAAGGAATGATGTAACGCCCAGGAAATAATTAAGCAATTTATTGCTTATAATCCATAAGTAATTCGAATTAATACAATATAAATAATATTAATTAATAATGATTCTGGTGTGGTAATAATATATAACAACATTATCCAATAATTATATTAAGAGAATTGGAATAAAAATATATTAAGCTAATGTTAATAAAATAATAATAATAATAATAATAATAATAAGTCCTAGTGTGATATAAAATTATTTGTATGTGTAAATGATAAATAAATTAAATATTTGGTCATACATTAATTAACAAAAGATATGATTAAAATATGGTGGGCCAATGCTATAATTTATGTAAGATGAGGGTTTAAAAATTAAAGGAAATCTACCCAATGCCACATGTCTAATTGTTATTGGGTATGGAGGATATCTTATCCATATCCTTAGCAAAGATAAGACAAAAAAAAAAAAGGAGATGGGGCCTAAACCCATACCTCACGTACGTACAACCCCCATCCCTTTCTTTTCCTTTCCTTTCTTTTCTTCTTTTCTTTTCTTTTTCTTTCCCCTGCGTCTCTGTCATGTACGCGCGCCCTCACCCCTCTTCCTTCTCTTTTCTCTTCTTTCTCCTTCCCTGTGACTCACGCACGCAGCCCTTATCCATTTCCTTTTCTTTCTTTTCCTTTTCTCCTTCTCTTCCTTTTCTTCCTCTTTCGGTCATGCTGTCCACACCGTGTGATGATGCCGAGAGAGAGAGAGGTGCAGTGAAGAAGAAGAAAAAATGGGTTCCGGCCATGGGTCTTTTTATGAGGTAAAATCTATAGCCTTTTCTTCATATTTTCGTGTTACCCATTGATTATAGAGCATGAAAATCATATAAATTGCTATGATTTGTCTTGGGTCCGAAATCTAGGGTTCATGTTGAAGTTTTGGGGCTTTTCCTATATTGTGGGTTTGATGAGTTCTATTGATTGGGTTATTCCTTTGGATAGATCAATTGAGTTGATTTGGATTAATTTTGGAGATTTTCGTTGTATTGACCGATTGGGTGTTGGTATATAGAGCTTGAAGTTGATTTTTATGGAAGTTAAATATTGGCTCTTGATGTTAGATTTTTATGGGATTATTAATTAATAAAATTATAGAGTTAAAGATATGCTCTTTATTTATGGCTAGAATGAAGATTTCCATTTGTTATCAATGAGGTTGTATGGATTCCTATGGGTTGTTTTGATAGGCTAAGCCATTGGGGTGCAATGTTGGTTTAAGGACCTTGATTTAAAGATTGATGTGCTCAATGGTTAGGTTCTTTGTTATGAATTAATTGAGTACTTTGATTATGGCCTGAAGCTTTGGTTTAATAGGAAATCATTCATGAAGGTTGGTTAAGAGTATGGTTATGGGGCTATAAGTTGTGTATGTCTATGTGAAGAATAAATGTTGACAAATAAGATAGACATACTCCTATGTGAGATTAATTGTTTATTAGGAATTTTGGTTTATGGTATAATATTGGTTTTATGGATAAAAGGAAAGTAATGCAAATTAATAAGTATAAAGAGTTTATTAAGATAAGTTTAATAAAGAACCTATTTAATAAGTAAATGGTTAATGTAATTCAAGATGTGTCTTGGAGAGTTCAAGATTCTCTATTTCACTTAAACTAACAAATAAACTATTTGTGATGATAGCGAATGAGAGTATAGTTTAATCCTAAGGAGTGGATAACCCATTAAATCCTTAAAGTCTTATAATGTAAATGACTTGGGTGTGTTGTTAATCATAGAGTTGGTATTAAAAGAAAAGTTAAAAGTTAATAAGTCTTAACCATAGTGAGTTATGGTTCAAAATGAAATAAGTATAAAAGAAATAAAGATTGATGTATATATAGTTGTAATAAAAGTAAATAGATAAAGTAATTAGATAATGGGTTGTGATATTGAATGTGTTGATAAAGATACACTATGATAAGGATATAAAGTGAAGTAAATGAATAAAAGATAATATTAAATATAATAGTTAAAGATGAGAGTGTCATCGGATAATAATGTGTCAAAGTAACCTTAAGTCAATAAATATAAATTAACAACATTATGGAAATATATAAACAAGCTTTGAATCCAAATGGAATAGTAATTAAATAATTAATGCACTTATTCATATGCAATATATATGGTTAAGTGTGTTATTGAACTAAGCATAACTAACAAGTGTTTAACACGTATATATATATGTATATAAACTATGTGACCAAGCATACTTGGTTATCTTAAATTAATAATGTAACAAATTGATAAAACAAATGATGAATTCCTTAAGTATGTAATTAATTAGAATAAGTCCTTATATGTGTAAACTCGCATGAGAGCAGCGGTGTTTAGATAGTTTTAAGAAAGTTAGTAATGCTACGTGAGAGCACGCGGGTAGCTTTATGTGTAATGGGATTTAGAGTTTGGTAGTCTAACCGGATCTAATGATGCGGTTGATTGCAGGCACATAATATGGGATTGGAGGCTTAGGGCTAAATCTAGTCCTCTAATGCATAATATGGATAGTTGGATCGAGAAGATTCCAAGGAAGCAAATGAGTGTTGAGTTCTTGTGATTGTCAAGCATCAAGCGGAATAGGTAAGTATTTATACTTACTGAGAATGATACACACCTTAAAGTGTTTTCATGCTTTGTTTTCAATGTTTAGCAGATGTAGTACTTGCTAAACAAAATAAATATTTTTATGAGATTTTGAAGAAACAATTTAAGGTTTTAAAGACGAACCGATGATATCTTGTGACAATATATGATTTGTGACTTCGACTATCTTCTTGAGAATTTATGATGATTTGATGAGTGATTGATGATGAATTTTGATGATTTATTGTGATTTATGATTATGGCGGATATATATATATTGATATGTTGAGTTTTATGATATTTGATTTGCTATTGGTATTTGAGAAATGATGTATGGCAAGATGATTAATTTGAACAAGTTTCATGATGTTGTATTGGGATTTGTATTGAGAAATGAATATGAAAATTATGTTTACATGATTTTACGAGCATGTGATAAAAGAGTTTAAAAAGCCTTGATCACGAGGGTGATATCGTGTGTATAAAGCCTTGATCACGAGGGTGATATCGTGTGTACAAAGCCTTGATCACGAGGGTGATATCGTGTGTAAAAAGCCTTGATCACGAGGGTGATATCGTGTGTACAAAGCCTTGATCACGAGGGTGATATCGTGTGTACAAAGCCTTGATCACGAGGGTGATATCGTGTGTATTAGACCTTGATCACGGGGGTAATACCGTGTGTATTGGATTTGAATTAGCATGGTTTATATGATGAGTTTCATGTGATG
>FXXK01001926.1:42527-55904 GCA_900184695.1 Betula pendula
AAAATACCTTAATTTAATAATTAAAATTAAAATAAAACAAGACGAGAATATTTTGGAGATTTAATATTGAATTTGAATGGAAGAGTTGACATTGCAAACTTCAGAAAGATTATAATCCTAAATTGACACTAGTTTTTAAAATTTAAGGGTATGATTATAAAGTAATAAAGATCATGAGTGGTAAAGTGAAGTTTTTCCAAAAAAAAAAAAAAACACGTTACATAATATTACCTTTAGTCGTCTTTCAAAATATTAATTTATTTTCATGTTATGTCATATCTTTGAGAATTCTTAAGAAAATATGGCTTTCAGACAATTCTGTGTAGATCTTTTCAAACTTTACATGCATGGTGGCCAAAACTAGCTAGTTGATCTTCTCTAGGTTTCATCAAAGAAGTCTTTGTTTATTTTCAGAGAATGGTTTTAAGAGTTACAAAGGTTTAGACACATAAATTTTAAATAATTACTAATCAAAACAATCTTTACAGTACATGCTATCATCTAAAAGAAACAAAAAATAAACAAGAGTACTATATCTAACGGCCTACACGCCGCCGCCCCCCCCCCCCTCCCTTTTTTTGAGTCTTATAATAAGAAACCTGTAGTATCTGTTTCTCTAATAGAAATCGATTCGTATCTTCCACGCAGGCATTCCAAAAAGGCTCTCCAATAGCAAGGGATTTTTCAGAATCAATTTTAAGGCTATTAGAAGACGGTAAGCTCACACCGCTTGAAGAACAATGGTTGACTCCTTCAAAAGAGTGTGCAGTGAATATAACATCCAGTAGTACAGAACATTTGAGCCTCCAGAGCTTCTGGGGTCTCTACCTTATATCTGGTGCAATTTCTACCATTTGTTTTCTACTTTCATTAATCCGCTTATTAAAGAACTATCAACGTCATCAAGAGGCAGCATATGAAGGCAATGCAAGTCCAAGCGATGCAAGTACTTGGAACAAGGCGGTTAGGGTTGCAAGATACTTTTACAATGGAGAGATCAATATTTCAGGATAGCTCTTGCTTTTGCTCTCACCATGGATGTTGATGATCGGAGTTCTTCAAGGTCATGGGTGTTTGTCAGCACCTCCGATACTCCGGACAGTATTCATGCCTCCGCACCTGCTGAAATTGAAATGCCATAGAACATGTTATAAATTGAATGCACCAAGTACGAAAGATAGAAATGATTAAATGATGAAGAATTTATGAGCTTCAATTGTAAATTGGTTATAAATACATTTCAATTGTTTTGGTAACTTTATGACTTAATCCCTCTAAACTTTCATCATTTTCGTAATTATTTATTTAATATTCAAAAGCTATCAATTTTTTGTATTGAACTTTAAAAAATTTTCAATCTCATCTATTCGTTAGGATTTATTGTTAAATTGTAACGGAGGGGTGATAAATTCTCAAAATACTTTCTTTTTTTTTCTGAAAAAAAAATGAAATTGAATTTTAGGATAATTTTTTAATTATATAAAGTTTACATGCATGGGTTAGTAGTCATTTTACTCTTTGATCGTCTAATTTAATCTCAAACCCTAACGAAAAGAGTGAGATTACAAAAAATTGTAAGTTTGATACATTAAATTGAGAATTTTTTGAACTTTTGGAAGTAACTGCAAAAGTAATAGAAGTTTATGGGAATTAAGTGGAGTTATCCAAAGGAGAGACTCGTACAAGGCCTTCACAACAACAACAAGTAGAAACAAAAGCAATCAAAAAGCAAAAGCTAAAAAGGCAATCCCCCACAACCGAACCGAACCAAAGGATCGAAAGATTAATTGGCACATAGAACATCTTTAGAGATATCCCAAGAATTAACAAATTACATTTTGCTGGTAGAGTTGGAATATTTAAAAGAGAGGGAATTAGTCCGAAATCTAAACAATAAGATGATGTTTGAACTCTGAAAAAATCTTTGTGACCTCTTTATATACGATTCCAGTAAAGAGTATAAATCGAGTTCCTTTCTCTCCTAGTTGATCATATAAAGAAGGGAATTACCATTGAAATTGGCAGCCACTACAAAAAAAAATAAAAAAAAAACCATTATACCAGCGCTCATTTGTCGGCGCTTATATTAAAATAGCGATGCTTATTTTTGTTACCGACACCCTTTTTCCCGGCACATCTTACACAAGCATCGGGAAAAGAGGTGTCAGCATAGGTCAAAAAGAAAACTCCAACAAAGAAGAACGCCAAAAGCTAATCTGGTTTACATACGAAATTGAATTTTTTTTTTCACCGATTCTTTCAATTTCGCATGAACCATATATGGTTCATAGGAGTCCACAGCATATATATGTTGTGGACTCTAATCTTCAAACAAACTAAGACACGTTTTGTCAACAAGGAGAAAAAGCAAGTCAGAGAAAGCATAGTGTAAGGGCCCAAAAAGAAAATTGACAAAACAAATCGACTTAAGGGGTTTTTTTAAAAAAAATAAAAGAAACTAAAGGTGATTATCTGATGGCGGAAGAAAAAGAAAATTTCATAGGATTATTGGATTAAATTGGCATTAGACGATGAGGGCTTGATACCAAATAGAAACACATGATTAATCAAAGAGATAAAAGAAAAGAAAGAAAGACACTGAGAATTAAGGTGGTTCGATCTATGACCTACGCCCACACGTAACAGCCTTATAGGCTACATATTTTGTTGATTATTTAACTTGAGTACAATGCTCTATTTATAGAGTTTTACAAATATTTGAATAATTTCAAATACAAATGATCTCGTAAATTAAGGTAACTAAATCCCTTAATTTACGATAATCAAATAATTTAAATCTCTTGATTTTAGACAATCTAATCTTCAATAATTTCTATCCTTATCACACCTTCGCAAGATGAACAGTCTATTAGTGATTATTGATCTTGAACATCAAATGGCTAAATAATGGCTATATGGCCTGAACTTGAACTTCGATGATTATGGCCGGCATCGGCTACTTTGGTCGGTTACTGAAACATCGGCAACTTTTTGGTCGGCGTCAGTTACTATGACCGGGATTTGGACATCGGCGACCTTTTGGCTGACATCGGCTACTATACTATGGCCGGAACTAAGCCAACTATGGGCTTTAAATGCGCCACATGGGCCAAACATATGCCCTTTGGGCAATCTAATCTTCCAGACAATGGATTCGTCGGAGAGTTGTATGGGCCTCCTTCTACTGCTCGGGTTCAAAAAGAAAACTCCAACCAATAAGAACGCCAAAAGCCAATCTTGTTCACATACCATTTTTTTTCCCACCGATTCTTTCAATTTCGCATGAATTGGCACCATATATATGCTGTGGACTCTAATCTTATCAAACAAACTTTTTTTTTAATTCAAACAAGATTACAAACGTTTTGTCAACAAGGAGAAAAAGAAGAGAAAAAGCAAGTCAGAGAAAGCATAGTGTAAGGGTCCAAGAAGAAAATTGACAAAATAAATCGACTAAAGGGTTTTTTTTTTCAAAAAGAAAAAAGAAAAAAAGAAACTAAAGGTGATTCTGTGATGGCGGAAGAGAAATAAAATTTCACAGGATCATTGGATCATATGAGGGCTCTAATACCATATAGAAACACATGATTAATAAAAGAGAGAAAAGGAAAGAGAGAAATAATCAAAGAGATAAAAGGAAAGAGAAAAAGACACAGAGAATTAAGGTGGTTTGGTCTATGATCTACGTCCACATATGAAAGCCTTATAAGCTACATGTTTCCTTGATTATTTAACTTGAGTACAATGCTCTATTTATATAGTTTTACAAAGATTTGAATAATTTCAAATACAAACGATCTCATAAATCCCTTGATTTTGGGCAATCTAATCTTCAAGGTTTTCTATCCTTATCGCACACTGGCAAGATGAACGGTCTGTTAGTGATCGTTGATCTTAAACATCAAAATGTCTGACTAATGGCTTGAGCTTGAACTTTGGCGACTATGGCCAGCATCGGCTACTTTGGTCGAGACTTGGACATCGGCAACTTTTTTGGCCAGCATCGGTTACTATGACTGAGATTTGGACGTACATCAGCGACTTTTTGGCCAGCATCGGCTA
The DNA here is from genome assembly GCA_900184695.1 of Betula pendula. NCBI lineage: Eukaryota > Viridiplantae > Streptophyta > Magnoliopsida > Fagales > Betulaceae > Betula > Betula pendula. The sequence goes on from FXXK01001926.1 coordinate 46,590, forward strand.
CTATGACCCTTAATTGAGCCAACTATGGCTTTAAATGCACCACATGGGCTAAACATATATCTCTTTTGGGCAATCTAATCTTCAAGATAGTGGATTCGTTGGAGAGCTGTATGGGCCTGGCATCGGGGCTTTAGAGGTGAGTTCTGGCACTAGACACGGTGAAGTCTCCTGCTAGTGCTCAGGTTCAAAAAAAAAAAACTCCAACCAAGAAAAACGCCAAAACCCAATTTGGTTCACATATGAAATTGATTTTTTTTTTTCCACCAATTCTTTCAGTTTCACATGAACCATATGCTGTGGACTCTAATCTTATCAAACAAACTTACACACGTTTTGTCAACAAGAGAAAAAAGAGGGAAACGCAGTCAAAGAAAGCATAGTGTAAGGGCCAAAGAAGAAAATGACAAAACAAATCGACAAAAGGGGTTTTTTTTTTTTTTTTTTTTGGAAGAAACTAAAGGCCGGTGATTATGTGATGGCGGAAGAAAAAGAAAGTTTCACAAGATCATTGGATCAAACTTGCTTTAGCCGATGAGGGCTCTGATACTATATAAAAACACATGATTAATCAAAAAGATAAAAGAAAAGAAAAAAAAAAAAAGATAAAGAGAATGAAAGTGATTTGGTCTATGAGCTACGTTCACACATAAAAGCCTTATAGGCTACGGTTAATTAGGAGTTCATAGCAATTCTATTTTGGCTGGTGTGGAGGACTCGACAGGCTCCAAAGTGTCAGAAGTGCTCATGAATTCCCACCTTGAAGAACATTCATTTACATCCAGTGTGTCTGCATTTATAACCGCTGTATCGGCTAAAGTAGGAGTTGTTCCTGCAGTAGTACTTTTGATATGAAAGTATCCTACTAGTCTAACTGCCTTCTTCCAAACACTTCCATCACCTGGAGTTACATTTCCTTCATATGCATGCTGATGTTTCTGTTGATTTATTTCTGAGCAAATTAGTGATAGTAGAAAAGAAATGGTGGAAGTGGCAAAAGGATATTAGATAGAGAACCCAAAAGCTTTGTAGGCTCAAGCTTTGAGTTTGGCTGGAAGTTATGTTGGTTGAACACTCGTCCATAGGAGTCAACCATTCGTCTTCCAGTGCCTTTAATTTACCATTCTCTAATAGATACAGAATGGCTTTCGAAAAATCCCTGGCCATTGGAGAGCCTTTTTGGAATATCTGCATCAACAGAAGAAGGAAAAAAAAAAAAGCCTATTAGGGGAATTGATGTTGAAATGAAAAAAGCTATAAATTAAGGGAAACTCAATATATAGTACTACTCACAAAGCCCAATCCTCCAAATCTGGTGGTGGGTGTGGTGCCAATGTAGCCGTTGCAGTACTTATTGAGGAAAACTTTCTCGTATGGGAGTTCAAGAAAAGCAACAGATATATTTTTTCTTTCAAATTCCCCTGTGTAATTGTATTCGCTGCTGACGTTCAAGATGTTGTTTGTCTTGAATCTAAGCACTATCTCCAGGTATGTCCTTACAAATGAATCACCATCGCAACCAACTTTCAAGTTGTTCTTCTTTAGCCACTCTACATCTGTAACATTGGGTTGCAGCTGTTGTACTGTTAACATTGAAGATAGACTGGCGGTGTAGCTTGATGTCAACACCAACACGACAAAGAGCCATAGTACAATCACCAAACGACTGAGGTTGCTATATATTTTTTCTTCTACAATATGAAACCGTCAAAGCAATGTTACTGTTATTGTAACGAACCCATAAAAACGTTAGTCATATTTGTATTATTACCTCAAAAGTACTAGTTAATTTGGAGCTTTTTTAGAATTTTTTATAAAACTCAATTTCACATAATAACTAAGTGGGACTTAGTCAAGGGCAGACCTAAGATTTGTAGAGTAGGGAACAAACTTATATAAATAAGTAAGCACATAAATATATATAGTCTCTCCCTATATATGTTTGTTTATGTTTATGTAAAATAAATATAGAGAAGTTGTTAATTTAATTTCATAATAAATTGTAAGTTATTATTGTATATAAAAGTTACATATCTTAAAATAAACTAACCATAATCTATAGGGCCAAAAAGAGAAAAAAAAAAAAAAAAAAAAAAAAAAAGGAAAAGAAAAAGGTACTTTAAGCTCCCAAAAATAGTACTTTAAGCATAATAAACTAAGCATAATCTATAGGAGTGTGAACTCTTTCTCTTAATGAGATCTCTTGAAGCTCCCAAAAACAAAAGATGTCAAGTCAAAACAATGCTACAATGATGAAACACAAATATTGTGAACCCAAATGACCGCAAAATTAATTATCACTCAAAAAAATTAAAGCAAAAAACAAAAATCACATTCAGAAAACCTATTAGATAAGTAATATTTATTTGATTGAATCATAGTCATTATTATTTTTTGGAGTGTCGTTAGAAGTGAATGCTGGAAACAAATTGAATGGGTATTTTCGGTTTTTTAAAACTTTTGAGGGGTTATTCATCTCCCACCCATATTAGTGGGTTCGCCGCTGGACTTAATACTCATGATTATTTTTATAAATTACTGATCACTTTACATAAATTATTTCTCACATTTTCAATATGAGATACAGAATGTTACAGTTATTGTCTTTATAGCGAGTTGGATACTTACTATGAGCAAAGAAGAGAGATGAGAAGGTGAACCAAAAGGCAGTGCTAATCTGGTTCTTCCAAGGGCCACTAAATTCAGGATTGCATTGACGCTCAAGGAACACACTACGAGCATTGTGTATAGCAAGATGGCGGCAGTGGCCACCCACATTGTCAGTGTGAAGGGCTTCATAAACATCCATGCTGACCCTTCCGGTTTCACTGGAACAATCATAGACAAACCTGACTCCGCAAACGGCAAAGTAAAATCGACGTATTGCATTCGGTCAGCTAGTAAGGTAATGTCGCCAATCGCAGCATCATAAGACTTCCAATATTGTGTTTTTACCCACATGACAAGCAAAAGATCTTTTATCAGAAACAAACAAATTAATTGCAAACATATAAAATAAAATAAAAGTAAAATCCAGGCTATAGTACTAGAAGTCTAGAACGCGTTAATTTTAGTCAAAGAATTGTACGTTTAAAGTCTTAGATTATTGAATAGGAAAAAAAAAAGTCTTAGATTACTGCTCTTAATATATATCCAAGAGGCTTCTCGATCTTTCTCTCTAAAAGGACCAATTACTAGTTAATAAACAAAGAGAAAAGTCTACCAATCAATAATGATATGTGTTGGGGGTTGGGCCTGAACGACGCATGTAGGCTCATATCATCTTTTCTTTTGAACAGCCCGTAGGTAAGGAGTCCAAACTTATATATCTACCGACCTTCACCACAAGGGTCGGTTATCACTTGAGGGTTCTTCCATCCCTCAAAATTCGGCTTCTATATTAAGGATGTAATGATCCTTGATGAGGAAAGGACAAGGTCCATTATAGCTAGCATTTAAGGCAGTCGGCCTTGGTCGCTGCTCCCCCATGTTTCCGAGGTTCACCTGCCCTTCCGGACATGACTGACGTGACAAGCGGACAGAAACTCAAATGTCGTGGACCAGTATTTACGAAACACGTGGAAGGATCATTAATGCCCGCATGGGCATAGAAGACAATGGGGAGCTTAGGGCCCCACTGCGGAGGTTCATTAAATGACCCTCGGGGGGTCCGCCACTATATAAGAAGAGGGGAAAGGTTCGGTAAGAGGTACATAACAAAAACCCTAACAAATATTCTGAGTCTTTCTTAGAGAAACTCTTCAAGATAAATACTGACTTAGGCATCGGAGCTATCCCTCGCCGGCAACCCTCAGCAAGCTCTTGTGTTTAACTTTTTCTCTGTTCTCAGGTCCACGTGCAGTCAGAGTTGAAAACTGTTCTAACAATATGCTTAACAATAAACTTAAGATTCCTATGGTCCACAATTGATTTTTTTTTTTTTTTGACTTTCTTTTATTATTTGGACCTCCCAATTTATGGAGCTTAGACCGACATTTTAAGCTCTAATAAATAAAGGAACATGGCGAGTCCCCACACCCAGCTGGCTCACAAGTAATTAAGTATAATACAGATTCGGAATTTTCTAATCAGATGCCAAGTAATGATATATTCAAGGACAAGGAGAGGTGTTTGCACTACAAAAAAACCGGTGCTTACCAACGCGTAATTAACAACGCTTAAAGGCCCATAAGCGTGGTTAAATGGTTTACCACACTTAATTAACAACGCTTGATTGACGTTGAAATTCTAGCGTGCAGAAATTATTTACGCAACGTTTATAATGTAAACGTTGTTATGTTACCACGCTTAGGCTAAGCGTGATTAAAGTGTTCACCACGCTTAGCCTAAGCGTGGTGAACACTTTGACCACGCTTAGCCTAAACGTGGTGAACACTGACCACGCTTAGCCTATGCAAGCATTGTAAAAAATTTACAACGCTTACAAATAAGCGTTGTAAAAAATTTACAACGCTTACAAATAAGCGTTGTAAATTTCAACTCCTGAAATAGCTTTTTATTTTTATTTTTTTTTCTTTTTCTTTTAAATTTTATAAATGCTAAACTTGATAGACACAATTCAATAACATGATAAACATCCAATGTGATAACATTTACGATTACAAAATTAATGTCAAACATAAACGATGAATTAGATAAATTGTATCATTGATTCATTAACAATATATAACAAAACTCCAAACAAATTTTATATAGTACTATTCGAATAAACACGTTCCAGTTTAGATTTAATACAGTGAAGCAAAAAAAATTCAAAAGACATGGCTTCCTTCGATTCGAGCGAGATTGGCCTGTTCGGGATGAAAGGATGATCCCCACAATGAGACCATAGAGAGCAAGTGCTTCAGTAAAGATGAGGATCCAAATATGTCTGTGGGATAGATTCGGTTGCTGTGCATTAGCAGCCCTGACATTCATTTTCATTCTTATGTGCGATTAAAATCTCAAGTTGCTGGAATGTTCCTTTCTTTACCATATGCGGCCTTGAAGATCCTGATATGTCCCAAATGCAACTGTCAACATTTATTTGTTAAATAATCTAGACAATAGTTGTTACCCTAAAAAGATTACCGTGACACCCAATTTTTATAATGTTTTGTAATATCGCAGAAGGCAATGGGGAAAACATGTCATGTGACATAATGAAATCAACATACATCTCCGCTGTCAACATTGACAAATGCATCAATCCGTGAAAATCCTTCCAGTTGCAGAGTGTTTGCAATGAGTTCAATATGTTCTTTACATCTCTCCAAGGCCTCTTTACTGATTCACAGAAAAGAGTAGAGGACACAAACAGTAATTCCAAATAAATACAAAGATATTGGAAGAGTGAAAAAGTAGGCCATGACACAGTATGTTTTATAATGAAACAATACAGGTTCCAAGAGCTCTGCTACCAGTGTGGTGACACGTACAGGAATGTAAGAGTTCCTAACTCTACCTTGATTATTCATTATAACAAAAAATGCAGACAAATTAAGTCAAGCAGAATTCTTAAAACATAAAACAAAGAAAGGACAAAGCCACTTAAAAGTTCAATTAATGATAATAGTGCAGATGTTTGTAATACACTACTTGAGGAAGATACGTATCTTCCAAATAGACATCATCAAGAAATTATGGACCAAAGACATTGTTATCCACAAAACACATGTCAACATGAAAGACACATTAGCGCCACAGAAAGCACAATAGAATCTGATGCCATTAGATAACATGAAGTAATGTGTCCGGAAAGATATATGACAATAGAATCTGATAACCAAAAAAGACTTCATTTTCCAAAGAATGGGATTCTTAAAAAAACCTGATAATTGATAACGGGGGTGGAGTCAGATTGATGCCAGTCCCACCTGTCAACCAAGTAACATCTTTGTTTATGGTAAGAACCCCAAGGTTGCAAGCTGTATATATCAAGAGATTTAATGCATGCTTATGGAGGAAAAGATGCAACCCATACCGAGGAATAATGATATCAACAAAGCACCACTTATATTTAAGCGTGGTAAAAGTTTACCTCGTTTTGTTTTAAACGAGGTAAAAATTATTTTTAACAACGTTTATATTAAGCGTTGTTAAAATAAACGTTGGTAAACACCGACTTTTTTGTAGTGTTGGTATCATTTTTTTGTCAATTTTTTTTTTTTTTAATTCATCATTGAATTTTTGAGACTTACATGTACCTGAATCTCACATATTTAATAATAAATTTGTACATCTTTTATACATAGAAGGACAAAAAATATAAAAATACATGAAAATAAACATTTCTCGTTACCAAATGGGCGTACACCAATGTATATCCGAAAAAGCAACACATACACTAATATATAACTTAATAGGCGGAATATAATAAGCTGTTAAAAAAAGCATTAAAAAAAAATATTAACAAACCTATTTAAAGGGAAGTTGTTACCTTGTTATAGACGTGATAAACCAGGTCGTCGTATGTACCGTTGTAGGGCTCCAATTCGTAAGGCAGATGATACTCCAAAAGGCTTAGCACCTCAAGGAAATTCGAATGCAAAAACCATCATATTTGTTCTGATAATTTGCCTCTCCATACTCAACCTTCACAAACTTCTCGAACGTTGTTCTCCCTGGAACCCCAATCTTCAGTGGCTTCGCATTTGTCGGCATTTGCCAACCTTTCGGAGGACGATTTTGTAAATTCCCAGGCCAAATTACAGGACCAGAAACATTACTAGTTCCATTTTCTATGACAGGGTTTTCTGTAAACCCAAGTTGTGGTATCCAGAAATCTATCTCTTTGTATCTCTTCCCAACCACGTTTACGATCCTCAGCATGGGAGTGTCTGACGTCAGCCGCTGCCCTTCGAAACGTATTTTTCCGCTTAAACCGGAGAAATTGCTTGATAAGATATTTTTTAACAACTTCTTTGGACTACCCATTTTGTCTATCGCTTGTGTTACAATTCTAATGCTATCATACGCTCGCAAAGCATAAATTCCAGGGACAGAATTATCTTCCTCTGGATATTCAGTTCTGAATTTTTTTCGGAACTGGGAATAAAAATATTGATGCTTGCCGATCTCGGAATAGTTAGTTTTGATTCCTAACGAACCTTCCATGGAGGAAATAATGGAATTGTCAACAGAATCCAGCAAACTTGTGATGCTTTCTGCAATTATCCAAGCTGAGTCTTTCCCTACAAGTCCCATCTGCTTAGCTTCTCTGAACAAATGAGTCGCCATCTCTAACGATGACTGAAGAACGATAAAAACCCGAGATTGTATTTTCAGTAGCTTATCAAGCTCTTCTTGGATGACCCTTTCCGGATCAGGCAAAAAAGAAAATGGTGGAAGAATCAAACGGTGCTCAATCTCCGAACCCACATTTTGGAGGGCCTCCGACAAAAGTTCTAACTTGCCGGAATCGCCACCGTACGGTTCGTCTTCATAAATCGCGACGACCCTTTGCCAACCGTACGCGTGGACAATATCAGCAATGCATTTTATTTCTTCAGAACCGTTTTTAGCCATTTGTATTAAGAAAGGCCAGCGGAGTGGCATCAGTCGTGGGGTTATTGTAGGGGTGTCAAAACAGGTAACGAGTTGGGTTCGAGTTAACCCGCTTGACCCGTTAACCCTAAATCCGGACACGCCTCGTTTATTAAACGGGTCGTGTCGTGTCAACCCGTCAACTAGTTGATGGGTCATGTTGTCGGGTTGAATTTATTCAACCTGACCCAACAGATACTGTCAGTGCCGTTCCGGTGACCGAGAGGGAGATTGAGAAAGAGGGAGAGGGAGAGGGAGAATCGGGAGATATCAGATATCAGACCGAGAGAGAGGGAGAGGAGATACCGCTGGCGCCGGGGACGATCGATGACGGCAACTCGTCGTGGGCCAGACTGAGAGAGAGGGAGAGGAGATAACGGCCGGAGTCGTGACGGCGACTCGCCGTGTGCCAGACCGAGAGAGAGGGAGAGGGATCAACGGATCGTGACGGCGACTCGCCATGGCGCAGACCGAGAGAGAGGGAGAGGGATCGACGGCACCGTGACGGCGACTCGCCGTGGGCCAGACGGAGAGAGGGGAGAGGGATCAACGGAGCCGTGACAACGACTCGTCGTGGGCCAGACCGAGAGAGGAGGGAGAGGGATCGACGGAGGAGTCTCGCGAAGGAGACAGTGAGAGAGAAAGAGAGGAGATTGAGAGAGAGAGCTGAGAGTTGAGGCCCTTGAAGGGGGGGGGGATGCGGGTTAAACAGGGATTTGGGAAGTTTCAGAATTTTAGCAAATTTTTTTTTTTTTTTTGGTGGGTTAAACGGGTCACCCGGCGGGTTGACCCGTCTAACCCGTTAACTGGCGGTCATAAACGAGTGTGACCCGTTTGACCCGGTAACCTGATAAGCTAAAACCCAAACCCGATTTTTTTATGTCGGGTTCGCGGGTTGTGTAAAAAATTGCCACCCCTAGGTTATGGCGGGTGCTGCAAATGAAATAACAGGAACTTGAGCTTCTTTTGCCACGTCAGCTACCAGAGCTGCTTCCTACCACGTGTGCATGCCAATAAATCACTTTCACCTTCTTTTCTTTAATCATCTCTTCAGCTGCGTGCATGCAATCAGAATTCAGATATTTCAATCTGGGTAAATGTACTAATATATTTTGAGTCTGGAAAACTTTACTTACCATATATGATGTTTCATATCACTTTTGTAATTCTACTCTTAAATTTTAAAAGTGTCATTTAGAATTGACTAATGATACTCGTGGGCCCGGTGTGAATGAACAGTATTCACACCGGCCGACGTGTGAACCTGCTTTAATGCAGGAAATTGATTTTTTTTTTTTTTTTTTTTTCAATGACAGCAGGTCCATGTCGGCCGGTGTGAATGAACAGTCATTCACACCGGGCCGACGTGAATCATGACTCTTTAGGATTACTATCTTTCAGAAGTTTGCAATGTCAACCTTCTTGTTTAAATTTACCGTTAAATCCTAACAGAGGAAGTCGAATCCCGAAATACTCTCATCTTTTTTGTTTTGTTTTTTTTTTAAAAAAAAAATTTAATTATTAAATTAATGTATTTTGTAATTTTATAAACATTTTAAGAGTATTTGGAGATTTCCACTCATCAACTGTTAATTTTTTGATGAATTTTGGACGGAAGGATTGACATTGCAAAACTTTTAAAAAGTAATAACCTAAATTAACATTTTTTAAATTTAAAAGTATGATTATAAAATTTATGAAAGATCGTGAGTGTAAATGAAGTTCTACCTGTTAAGTTAATAGAAGTAATAAAATTAGTAATAGATTGAGATT
>FXXK01001927.1:0-12666 GCA_900184695.1 Betula pendula
TTTTTTAGCCGCTTAGGCTAAGAAAGGACGTCCGAGGATAACATGATATGGATTTTTTGGGATCGGGGACAGGTTATGTGTCATGAACTAAAAGTCTACTGGAAAGTGAACTTTGTTCACCCTTATGATTTCCATCCTCCACAATCCCACGTGGTCGCCTGATTAGATCGAATCGAAGTTGGCAAATCAACCGACCGTGGTTTTTAATCTTCCTAAAGCCCAACTGTAAATACACGGAGTAAGGTAGCAAGTTTTACACTTGCTCTTAAGGGGTCTAATAGTCTTTCCCTACCCTTAGTGCTCGATGATACATAGAAATTTGGGGGGACCAGCGACTTTGGTATTTTGGATGAATGTTTAGTGTTGGAGAATGGAGCTTACCTGGCTCCGTGAGAATGACTTTCCTTAGGGACATGGCTCTTAATCTCTTGCCGCTTTCTGGAGTGCCAATCCTTAAGAAATTTTGCATATGAGGGATTGTGCTAATAGCATCTAGAGGAGAGGATAGTTAATTTTCACATTTGTTTTGAAGACCTCCATCATGTCTTGCATCTTCTCTCCAGTTTACCCAACTGCGAAGACTCTCTAAGACGTTCCGGTGAAAACGGGGCTTAGCTCATAAGCTTTCTCTAAGCAGTGGGGGTGACTGAATCTGGGACTCTAATCTCGTCTCCCAGGCCTTTTGATAGGTTTGGATTTGTGTTGGAGCTCATTTTGTCGACCGCATTCTCATTTCGCTAACCTTATTGTCAATTGTCCTCCCACTCCGTAGAGTTGACGCCTGGCTGGTCCATGGATGGCTGCATGTTGCCCATTAGTGTATGCAAACGTCCCTTGGTGGTTGGCCACGAGTGATTGGAAGTTTACCCCTCATCTTTGATTAAGAGTATTGGGCTATCTGCCCAACTTGGCCTTCTAGCTCGCAATTGATTGAGGAGTGGTGATTAAGCAATTGTTTTTGCCTCAAGATTGCTTAGGCGACAGCACCTTATCCTTCAAAGGCAGGAGTTCCTAGGAGGGGTGGAGCTGATGGTATGGTGTTGGGGAGTCGGAATTGATGAAAAATTGTTGGAATGCTGATAGGTCTGATTTGTGCATTCCATAAGACTGTGGAGCAGAATTTCCAATACCTTGGACTCTCCCTGGAGGAGTTAGAATTATCTCTCCATCCAGGTTGTAAGAATTGGAGTTTGATCATTCCCTGGTCTGGAGAAGCTGCATTCACTTGCTCGTTAGTCATGTCAGAAAATTGTCCAACTGTGGGACAATCTCTTGCATTGGTGCATCGGGCTCGAGCAAAATGGAGCATTGGCTCATGTGGAACGGATGTGTGAGAAATAGTTGGAGCAAAACCAGCTGCCATGAGCCTGGTCTAATTTCCTTGATAATGCATCCACCTTGGTGGTACATCTAAAGGACTGCTCAATTCGAAAGACCTTCGGTCCTTTGAGCTTTTGGAGCAGGTGCTCGACGATTAGATGATGCATGATGTAGGAATTTTCGCCTAAATTTTCAAAAAGGGTCCATGCATCGTTCTCACTTTTCATCATGAAAGTGCCTCCACATGAGCATCAACCTTTTTCTATGTGGCTCAGTCAAGCCATCATAGAAACATTGCACAAGCTGCCACTTCGGGACAGCCATGGTGTGGACACTTTCGCAAAAGGTCCTTCATCCTTTCCCATGTTTCAAAGAAAGGTTCTCCCTCAGATTGCGAAAAACCAGTGATGGCTTTCGAATTTGATTAGTTTTCCCCATGGGAAGTACTTCTTAAGGAACGCTTGCTGGATTTGCGCCAAGAATAATGGGAGTTTGGTTCCAAGGAGTTCAACCAATACTTGGCCTTATCCTTAAGGGAGAATGGAAAAAGACGCATTTTTAAAGCATCCTCGGAAAAGTTCTGCAACTTTAAATGGTAGTGCAGATTTCCAGGAATTCGTCGAGGTGCTTATATGGGTCTTCATTACTAAGTCCATAGAATGATGGGAGCATTTGAATGATGCTGGACTTGAGTTCATAATGAGCTGCCGTGACGTTCGGCAGCTGAAGGCATGAGGGTGAAGTGTACGTTGAGGGAACATAATGATCCCTCAACAGAACAGCTCTTGGTTCCTCTTCAGCCATTGGGTCAGTCCGCTCTCTTAGATTCGAGTTCCTTTCGGTTCTACGATTTCTAAGAGTGCGTTCTAAGTCTAGGTCGCAATTCAAAAGTGGTAATGATAAAGACCGACGACCATGCATACGCTACTGGCTAAAATTAAAAATGTGTACAGAGGATATATACAAATGAAAACAGAAAAACAAAATTTTAGAAGTTACTGTTTCTGCAATGCAGTAGCTCCTGTGCTGCTGTCTGGGGGCAAGTCGCTCGAGCCAAGTGGTATTTTCGCTCGGAGCCAACAACTTCGCTCGAGCTAGATTGAGTTTTCGCTCGAGCTAGATTGAGTTTTCGCTCGAGCCAATTATGCAGAACCTGAAACAGACAGCACTGCAAACAGAAAATCAGATTATGCACAAGATGATTTATAAACAGAATATGCACGGAATTAAAGTAGATTCAATCCCAAATACTTAATAAACAACCGTTAAACAGTCCCCGGCAACGGCGCCAAAAATTGATGTGGATTTTACGGATCAATAATAAAAAGACCACTCGCAATAGGACGAATCCTTATAGGATTAGGGCTATGTGGAGGGTGTCGAACCTCAATGACTGTTTCTTTTGACCGGATGCTTATCAAATACTCAGAATTAATTCTAATCTAACTCAAAAAAATATTTGGTTGTTTTGAAAACTAAATTAAAGCTTAAACACGTAATGAAATATAAGGAAAGAAACATAGGAATATGACTTCACCACAAACCTCATACCAATGGCAGATTGTATTCATATGGGATTCTCACTACGTGGTGATATGATGTGCATAATGGGTGTCAACCATATGACAACATCGACAATAAAACACTTTAATTAGAAGGTGATGATAACCCATCTTCGGTTGGCACGAATCGTCCACCTAAACTTAGTTGTGGTACGATCCGTCTTCCCTAGGTATGGCCTATAAAACCTTCTAATGAGCATACACATTATCAAGAAATGAGTATAACCCATCTTTGGTTGGCATGATCCGTCTACCTACGTTACACTAATCTAAGATGTAGTACGGATCATCTTCCCTAGGCATGGCCTATCTAATCCCTTGATTTTATGTCAAAACGTACCATTGCATAGCTATCATTCCTATAATCACAGAAAATAGAAATGTTGATTTCATTCAAGACAAATAAACTTCTTATAGACAAGATAGAATTTTCATCAAGAACAAGTATGAGCATTGAATCGATTACAAATGTTTTGTAAAACTCTAAGCTATGCAATCATCACTCATATATTGAAATTCCCAAAATAAAATACAATCAAACCATGGATTTGGAAAGGGCTACATCAATTCCTATGAATAAGAAATTAGCTACTCATGGAGGATATGGAATTCTCTATTGCATTAGAGAAATCCATTCCTTGAATGTTTGTGAGCTGCTGGTCGTTCCCTTGATGAACTTAGAACCCTAATTCGTGCTTGATCTCAGAAGAATCGACCTCTTGGATGAGACGTCCAACACCTATTTGAATCCACCTTCAATCCCTAAAAATCACATCCAATCCCTTAAACTAAGGGATTTAGTCTTCCCAATCCCTCATTGCGAGGATATGGAGTCAAAACCACCATTTGAGGGATCTCAGAGGTGAATCCGTGCTTGACCCCATCTTTAGGAACATATCTCTCCCCAAATCGAGTGCAGATCTCAAATCTGATTCTGGTGCGACCGAGTTCGCTCGAGCTAAGTTAAGATATCGCTCGAGCCATGTATGTGCAGCTTCGCTCGAGCTAAATTATGATGTCGCTCGAGCCAAGTTGATTCTATTTAGCTCGAGCCAAATTATGATGTCGCTCGAGCCAAGTTTGAGTCCATCAGCATATTTTGAGGAAATCCGTGATGTAGAGTGCCCATTCACCATAAGACCTGAAAGCACTAACTAACACAAAAACACGACAAAAAGTTATATTACACAATGACTAAGGTTTAACAAATGCGAGTTAAGGGCTTGAAGCATAACATTCAAGGCTTATCATATCCACCCTTATGATCACATCCTCAACAATACCACGTGGTTTCTTAACTGATCGATCAGCAAGTTGTAAGACAATCGTCGTGGGCTTCAATTCTCCCAGTCCTAACTGTACGTACACTAAGTATGGGAGTAAATTCACAACTGCTCCCAAGTCGAGGAGCGCTTTCTCCACAGTGTGGTCTCCTATTATGCATGAAATGGTCGGAGCACCAGGGTCCTTGAATTTAGGAGGGATGCTGTGATGGATTAAGGAGCTCACCTGTTCTGTGAGAAGGATTTTCTGAGGAGTGTGGCTCCTTGTCCTTCGCTTCTGTGTGCATAGGTCCTTCAGAAATTTGGCGTACAGGGGTATCTGCTGAATTGCATCAATGATGGGGATATTGATTTTGACTTGCTTGAACACCTCCATCATTTCTTGAAATTTGTCTCCTTGTCTTCTAGCACAAGGAGGCTCCTTGAGACGATCAAGGATGGGGCTCTAGGCTTATATGATGTATCAGGAGTTGTAGTAGCTGAGAATGGGGTTTCATTGCTTACTCTTTTATCTTTGGCCATATTCAACTTCCTTGATGGCCCATTCTGCTCATTCATCTTCTCCTCCACATTGTTATCAATCACTTTCCCGCTCCTCAGCATGGTAATGGCTTGGATTTGATGAGTGGGGTCGCCTAACGAACTTCCATCGACCATATAATGTCCCTTCGGATTAGCCACTGGCTGACTAGGGAGCTTCCCCTCTGCTCTCTTATTGAGTGAATTCGCTAGCTGCCCAACTTGGGCTTCTAGCTTTGAAATGGATTGAGAATGAGAGTTGAGCATCTGAGTGTTTGCCTCAAGTTTGCTCAGAGCAGACAGCACCTTATCCTCAAAGGCAGAATTTCTAGGAGGAGGAGGTGCTGGCTGGTATTGATGCTGGGGGGATTGATAGTTGGATGCCAGATTATAAGACTAATGGGGAGGCATTCCTTGTTGAGGTGCTGAATTTCCCAGGGCTTGAGCTCGCCACGAGAAATTAGGATGGTTTCTCCAACCAGGGTTGTAGGAATTTGAATATGGGTCATTACCTGGTCTAGAGAATGCTGCATTTACTTGCTCATTATTCATCTCAGAGAATTGTCCAATGATGGGACAATCATTCGCATGGTGCGAAGGGCTAGAGCAAAATGAGCATGGCTCATGTGAAACTTGCGGTTGAGAAATAGTCGGAGCAAAGCCAGCTGCCATGAGCTGGTCTAATTTCCTTGATAACGCATCCACCTTGGTGGTTACATCCGAAGGATTGCCCACTTCAAAAAGACCTTCGGTCCTTCGAGTTTGAGGGGCAGGTGCTCGACGACTAGACGATGCATGGTGTAACGAATTTTCTCCTAGATTCTCAAAGAGGGTCCATTCCTCGTTCTCACTTTTTAGCATAAATGTGCCTCCACATGAGGCATCAACCATTTGTCTATGTGGCTCAGTCAGGCCATCATAGAAGCATTGCACCAGCTGCCATTTTGGGACAGCATGGTGTGGACACTTTCGCAAAAGGTCCTTCATCCTTTCCCATGTTTCATAGAAAGGTTCTCCCTCAATTTACGAAAACCCAGTGATGGATTTCCGAATTTGATTGGTCTTCCCAACGGGGAAATACTTCATGAGGAACTCTTGCTGGATTTAAGCCCAAGAAGTAATGGAATTTGGTTCCAAAGAATTCAGCCAATACTTGGCCTTATCCTCGAGGGAGAATGGGAAGAGGCGCATTTTCAAAGCATTCTTGAAAAAATTCTGCATCTTAATGGTGGTGCAGATTTCCAAGAATTCATCGAGGTGCTTATATGGGTCCTCGTTATTAAGTCCATAAAAGGATGAGAGCATTTGAATGATGCTGGACTTAATTTCATAGTGAGCTGCCATGACATTCGGTAGCTGAAGGCATGAAGGTGAAGTGTAAGTCGAGGGAACATAGTGATCCCTCAACACAGTGGTTCTTGCTACCTCTTCAGCCATAGGGTCGGTCTGCTCTCTTAGATTCGAGTCCCTTTCTGTTCTACGACGTCTAAGAGTGCGTTCTAAGTCTAGGTCGCAATTCAAAAGTGGTAAAGATAAAGATCGATGACCATGCATACGCTACTGGTTTAACAGTAAAAATGTGTACAGAGGATATATATACAATTGAAAAACAAAAACAAATTTTAGAAGTTACTGTTTCTGCAATGCAGTAGCTCCTGTGGTGCTGTCTGAGGGATAATCGCTCGAGCCAAGTTGTATTTTTGCTTGAGCCAAATACTTAGCTCGAGCCAGATTGATGTTTCGCTCTAGCTACCTATGTAGAACCTGAAACAGACAGCATTGAAACACAAAGTCAGATTATGCACAAGACGATTTATAAATAGAATATGTACGGAATTAAAGTAGATTCAATCCCAAATACTTAATAAACAACCGTTAAACAGTCCCCGGCAACGACGCCAAAAATTGATGTGGATTTTACGAATCAATTATAAAAAGACCACTCGCAATAGGACGAGTCCTTTACAGGATAGGGCTATTTTTTAAGGTATCGAACCTCAAGGACTGTTCTTAGATAGATGTTTATCGAATACTCAGAATTATTTCTAATCTAATTCAGGAAAATAATTGGTTGTTTTAAAAACTAAATTAAAGCTAAAACACGTGATGAAATTCAAGGAAATAAACATAGGGATTGAATCCATCACAAACCTCATTCCATTGATCATTCGTACTCATGTGGGATTCTCAGTATACACACAATATAATGCGCGTATGGTTGTCAATCATACGACTGCATCGACAAGAAAATACTTATGTTTTGGAGAAAATGATAAATCATCTTAGGTTAATATGAATCAATCACCTAAACACTAAGTGTGATATGATCTATACTCCCAAGCATGACCTATACAATCCCTAAACAGCATACATATCACCGAGAATCAAGAATAACCCATCCTAGGTTGCATGAATCATCTACCCAAATTAAGCTAAGCTAAGATGTAGCATGATTTATGAATCCTAAGTATGACCTATCAAGCTTCTTGAATGAATGCCAACTAACACCATTGCCTAGCTATCATCCCCATAATCACAGAAAATAAAGATGTTGAATTCATTCAAAACAAAAGACTATATAGATAAGATGGAATATAATCAAGAATGAGTATTTTCATTGAATAACAATTTACAAATGGTTTTGCAATTCCCTAAGCTAAACAATCATCATGTATACTCTGGAAATCCCAGTAATGAATACAAATTACATCATGGAATTTGGAGAGGGTTTCATCAATTCCCTACGAAGAAGAGATTAGCCACTCATAGAGGAGTTGAAATTCTCTATTGGATTAGAGAAAGACATCTCCTGGAGTGTTCTTCAGCCTCTGGACAGATTTTACAATAAACTCAAATGCTCTCTTTTTGCTACTGCCCATGACCTCCTTCTCTCTGCTGTACCAGAAATCATCTCATATATCAATCCCTCAACTCACTCTAAAATCCCTCTTATCAAGGGATTTTCTCACCTCCAATCTCTCATTCTCAATAAAATCGAGTCAACACTAATTTGGAGGGATCCCCGAGCTGATCTCGCACTGATCAAGTCTTCCATAAATCTCTCTTCCTCCAAATCCGGCGCAGATCACACTTCAAACTCTGACTGGATCTGTTTAGCTCGAGCCAAGTTAGGATTTAGCTCGAGCTATGTGAAGATATCGCTCGAGCCAAGTTAAGAGATTGCTCGAGCCATGTTAAGAGATCGCTCGAGCCAAGTGAAGAGATAGCTCGAGCCAAGGGATGAAGTAGCTTTTATTGAGGAAATCCATGATGTAGAGTGCAGCTTTACCATAAGACCTGAAAACACAAAAACACAACAAAATATTATATTACAAAAGTAGCTAAGGTTTAACAAATGCAAGTTAAGGGGCTTGAATGCATAACATTCAAGGCTTATCAGCTAGTAATTTTTTTTTTTTTTTAAACAAGAGCCCAACCTTCATATAAAACATACTTTCTTCAAAACCATGTGAATCTTAAAAGAATTTCTATTTAAAAATAAATTTAACTTTTATGTATATTACATTGCCGAAGGACCAGTGGTGGCCAAATGCAATGGCAAACATTTGTGGCAGATGGTTGTAGTAGCTGAGTGTGAAGGTTGGGTTGTTGACCAAGTTTGTGCCGAGCCTTGGTGGGCTGAGAATCTCCAATGAATGCCGCTGAATGGGTTGGACCGGGTCGAGAGTGTGCCTAAATTGATTGGACCGATTTGGCTGGACGGCCAATCTAGGACCGAGTTGACAGTGAATGAGCGGGCCACTATGGCCTAGATCTGGGTGAACCGAGTCTAACTCGTCGAAATAGGTTGACAGTCTAGGTCGAACTGGCTTGAAAATGGTGTAGACTGAGTTGACGTCATATGACGATCCGATCCATAATTACACTATAGCTATATATATATATATTGAAAACATACAGTAATTATGAATCGGACCGATCGTCACAGGATGATAGAAACACCTGTCATACATGTATCTTACAACGTATCATGAGATATACATCTATTACATCAGAGTCACATATCACATTATATATAAACTGAGCAGAAGCATTTATATACCAAGGGAGTAATCAATATATATAGAGCTGACAATAAAAATTTTAATGATTAAAAGTTTACACTGTGACATATACAAAAAGAATGGCTCTACAAACGTGTCAAATACGACATAAGCCAATATACAAAATAATGGTTGTGAACACATCACAACCATATACAAAAGAATAGACTCATAGTCAAGTCTATACAAAATAACTATGTCCCACGACGTCAGTTGTAATAGCCAAGGTAGTAGGCTACGGGATCGTCATCTACGTTCTCGGAACCTGCATTAATATCTATGTAACCATAAAGATCATCCATGATTACATAGGCGGAAAAGAGAATGAGTGAGTCAATAGTCTCAATGAATAAAAATCCACTGAGTTTTCATGAAGACCTGAAGGGTTAGTTTACATGAGTTTACAATAACAGTTACTAGAAGTATGACATTTATTTTGAAACATGAGCAGCTGATGAAGTAAACACATGTAGTCATAAAACATTTGAAACATAGTAATAGTTGAGTACATATATGTATGTTCCAGTCTCCCACCTGTACTAATACACATACGTGTTCATATATGTTATAAGTATATCATATAACTCAGCGACACTCATATACAAGCATTCCTTCCCCTATGGGTGAAAACACAAGCATATAAGCATATCTAAGTAATAAAACATAAATCACATATGCAGCTAGCCATAAGAATATACATATGTGCTTTTTCATTAAACCTTATATGCATACTAATACGTCTATAATCAATGAAACATAAATCTCATATGCAACTAGCCGTAAGAATATACATATGTGCTTGTCCATGAAACCTCATATACATACTAAACGTCTATGATAAAGTCCAACAAAAAATCATATGAAACATCATAAAATACAACATGTTATGCATGCTCTGTGCATACGGTATAATCCCCTCCGTATCATGGGAATGTGCATATGGTACAATCCCCCCGTATCATGGAAAACTGCATACGGTATAATCTCCCCCGTATCATGGGAAAGTGCATAAACTATTTTCACATGCTATTTCCGAAGATATGCTCATAAATATCATGCAACCATTTGCCATAGTTCTTTTCTCAAATCAAATATCAATAAAACATTATAAAGCTCAACTTACCAATAAATCCACCATAATCATAAATCACAATAAATCATCAAGACTCATTATGAATCACTCATCAAATAGTTATAAATCTCAAAAAGATAATCAAAACCACGAATCATATGTTATCATAAAATATCATCAGTTCATCCTTTAAACCATCATATTATTCTTTCAAAATTCCTTAAAAACATTTATTTTGTTTAGTAAGTACAACATCTGCTAAACATTGAAAACAAAACATAAAAAATTTTAAGGTGTGTATCATTCTCAGTAAGTATAAATACTTACCGTTTCCACTTGACAAATTGAACTTCCTTCTAGACCAAACGCTCTAGCAATGCCCGCTGCATATTTACATTGCTAAAACATTCATAGCTATACACTCTAACTCTCAAAGTCCAATAATCATGATACTTGAAAATACAAGCATCAATGTGACCATAAGTAACCCATAAAATTCTAGGGTTTCAAATAGAATTTCAACAACCTATATAATTAACCCGTAGTGAAATAATAGGGTTAGACATCATAAAACTCTATAATACTAACTATAGAAAAATCTAAGGTTTAGGCTCCTTATCTCAAATATTGAAAAATTCGAAGTTGTGTACCACAAAACATCAACCCGATGAGTATAGAGTAAAACCCAACAAGAATCCTAAGGAAACAACCATTCATAAGCCATACATTTGAGAATATAGCTTAAGTATTGAGAAGTTAGGATTTCAAGGATTTTTACCTTGAATCGATCGATGGAAGTAGGTCTCCCACGCCGAGAATCTTGATTCCGGTGTTAGAAATGTGTTTGAAAGCTCTCCAAGATCAATACCCAAGGTTTGGGTATAAACACTATAAGAGAGAAGAGAGAAAATGGCGGGGGAAAGAAAGAGAAATCGAAAAATGAGCTGAAAATCGCGTCCCAACTATTTATAGTCGGATGAACAGTGTCACCATCCGGACCATTAAATGATCCGTCCGGACGACAATGCACATGGTTCGTCCAGACCATGCTACAGACAAGGTGTGGACAGTCGCTACTGAATGACCAGTGGCAAGGGACCGTCCGAACGACATTGCGGACGACTTGCGAACGAACAGTACTGACTGAACAGTAGCTAGGTTCGTCAGGACCGTTGTAGACAGTGTTGCAGATGATCCATTCTGTGTGACTACTGTCCGGACAACAATACCACCATCTGGAGTTAGTAAGCCCTTAGAGATGTTTTACATCTAATGCCCTAAAACCATCTGGTTTGGGAGTCATTGGCTTAAAACTCGATACATTGGTCAATTAGAAAGCTTAAGGGAGCTAAGCATTGCACAGCTACACACAAACGGAAAGATATTATCTGGTTAGTTAGCTTCGTAGCCTTGTTGACTCGAGTTATTAAGCCTGAAGGGTGTTCACACTTAGTGCCCTAAAACCATCTGGTTTGGGAGTCATTGGCTTAACACTTGATACATGGGTCAATTAGAAAGCTTAAGGAAGCTAACATTGCACAGCCGGTTAATAAAAAAAAAAAAAAAAAACTTTTGCCTATGCCTTGGTTGTATTCTCTGATGAAGATCCTAGTGACTTTTGAAGTATTGAATCATGCACACTGGAATTTATTGGAAGCCTCATAATTATGTGTTAGTTCACTTCACACGAAGTTGAACTTTTGGTATCTCAGCCGGTCATGTGTAAGTGAGTGGACTTTGGAAATCCTAAGAAATGTGAAGATAGTGTTCAGTTTTTTAAACTTGCTCATGAATGATAACCATTATTTGTGTGCTACTTCATTCTTTTGGATAACATGTGTGTGCATAATGTTTGTGGGTAACATTTCTGTTACACCCTCACGAGACTTCACTCGTCCACTAGGGATGCCTAGGGGTTTAAAAGGCTTGTTGCATGTGCTAAATGCAACCGTGTTTCCTACGACAAAGGAGGTAGAATAGCGTTTTTAATTTCGTTTTATTTTCTACTTTTGTTTTGCTAAGGGACTAGCAAAATGTAAGTTTTGGGGTGTGATAAGCCTTGAATGTTTTGCATTCAAGCCCCTTAACTTGCATTTGTTAAACCTTAGTTATTTTGTAATATAATATTTTGTCGTGTTTTTGTGTTTGTTAGTGTTTTCAGGTCTTATGGTAAAGGTTACTCTACATCATGGAATTCCTCAATATATGCCAACTTTCTCACTTGGCTCGAGCTACTTCATCTTTTGGCTTGAGCGATATATACTTTACTTGGCTCGAGCGATCCATACTTATGGCTCGAGCGATGTTCACTCATCATAGCTCGAGCGAAACAATAACTTGGCTCGAGCTAAGTTGATCCAGTCAGAGTCTGAAGTGCGATCTGCGCCGGATTTAGAGGAAAAGAGGATCATAGAAGACCTGGTCAGTGCGAGAACAGTTCTGGGCTCCCTCAAAATGAGTGTTGACTCGATTGTACTGAGAAATGAGAGATTGAAGGTGAGAGAATCCCTTGAAAAGATGGATTTGAGAGTGAGTTGAGGGATTGATATAGGGTTGGATTTCTGGAACCAGAAAAAGAAGGAAATTTGTGGGCAGTAGCAAGGAGCATCATCTGAGTTTATTGAAGTCTGTCAAGAGGAAAAGAACACTCCAGGAGATGTCTTTCTATAATCTAATAGAGAATTTCAACTCCTCTATGAGTGGCTAATCCCTTCTTCATAGGGAATTGATGAAACCCTCTCCAAATTCCATGATGTAATTTGTATTCATTGTTGGGATTTCCAGAATATACATGATGATTGTTTAGCTTAGGGAATTACAAAACCATTTGTAAATTGTTCTTCATT